>PVKS010003792.1:0-59087 GCA_004027875.1 Aplodontia rufa
TTGTTGTTGTTGTTGTTGTTCTCAATTTCATTGAATTCAGCTCTGATTTTGGTAATTTCCTGTCTTCTATTAGCTTTGGGGTTGGATTGTTCCTCCTTTTGTAGTTGTTTGAGTTGAAGCATAAGGCTATTTATCTGGTCTCTTTGTAGATTTTTGATGTATTCACTCAGTGCTGTAATTTTACCTCTTAAGAAAGCCTTCATACTGTCCCAGAGGTTTCAGTATGTTGTTTCCTCATTCTCATTCAATTCCAAGAACTTCTTAATTTCTGTTCTCATTTTCTCTTTTACCCATCCTTCATTTAAGAGGTACTTATTCAATTTCCAAGTGTTTGAGTAGTTTCTGTTGTTTCTCTTGCTGTTGATTGATAAAATCATAGCATTATGATCTAACAGAATACATGGGATTATATCCACTTTTTTATATTTGTTAAGATTATTTCAGTGAACTAGGATATGGTCTATTTTAGAGAAGGATCCATGAGCCGCTGAGAAGAAGGTAAATTCAGCTGTTGTAGGATGGAATATTCTGTAGTCGTCTGTGAAGCCCGATTGATTAATAGAGTTGTTCAGATTGGAGATGTCTTTATTGATTTTTTTGTTTTGATGATCTGTCTAGAGTTGATAGTGGTATGTTGAAGTTCCCCCAGAGCTATTGTGTTGAGATCAATGAGGGGATTAATGTCCTTAAGTATTTTTTCCATATATTTGGGAGGGTTGTAATTGGAGGCATAAATGTTAATTATCATTATATCTTCTTGATGTACTGTCCCTTTTAGTATGATAAAGGTGACCCTCTTTGTCCTTTCTGACTAGTTTTAGTTGGAAATTAATTTTATCACAAATTAGAATCACCATGCCAGCTTGCTTTTATGAGTTGCAGGCCTGGTAGATATTTTGCCATCCTTTCACTTTCAGCCTGTGTCTATTTTTGAGTGTCAAATGTGTCTCTTGCAAGCAACATATTGTTGGATTTTGGTTTTTGATCCATTGGGCCAGTCTGTCTTTTAATTAGAGCATTGAGACCATTCACATTTAAAGTTAGAATAGATATGGGAGGCTGAGTCTCAGACTTTGTAACAATTATAGAGTTTTGAGTCATCTTGTAAGTCACTTTGTGTATAATATGATTATTGACTCACCCTTTTTTAAGGATTTAGGGTATCATTGGCATCCTTGAGAATATTCTGTAGTGCAGGATTTGGGTTCGTGTATCTTGCTAACTTGAATTTATCATTGAAGTATTTAATTTCCCTATCACATTTGAAGCTGAGTTTTGCGGGGTATATTATCTTTGGGTGGAAGTTGTTATTTTTCAACACTTGAAAGATATTGTTCCAAGCTTTTCTGGCCTTCATTGTCTGCTCTGAAAAATCCATAGTGATCCAAATTGGTTTGCCTCTGAATGTGATTTGGGGCTTTTCTCTAGATGCTTTTAGAATTCTCTCTTTAATTTCTCTGTTACTCGTTTTGTATATGATATGTCTTGGTGAGATTCTCATTTGATTAGGCCTATTTGGTGTTCTGTAAGCATCTTGGATGTGATATTCCGGATCAATTGTAAGATGAGGGAAGTTCTCACTTATGATTTCACTTAAAAGGTTTTTGATGCCTCTTGTTTGGTGTTCGGAGTTTTCATCCAGGCCAATGATTCTCAGATTATTATACCTCATCTCATCAAATATTATTTGGAAGTTCTGATTATGTAGTATAAGTTGATTATCTTGTTTGTCTTCTTTGAATTTGACAATGTATAGCCAATCTTCATTTTCTGATGTTTGTTCTTCAAGAAGTTCTATTTTCTGTAGAGTATACTCTGGTGTTTGTATCTTCCAGTGAAGATTTGATATGGTTTACCATGTTTTTCAATCCTGATAGCTCTGCTACAACTCTTTTTAGAATGTCAGTATCTTAGTATAGCTGATCTTTCATCTCATGGAATTATTCCCTTATTTCCCTGTAAAAGTTGCCTCTCATCTCTTGAAATTGTTCTGTGATTTCTTTCTTTATTTCATCTCTCAACTCTTTGATTGAATTACTAATCATAATGCTGATACAATATCTTTGGTTTTCATCTAGGGCCCCAGCTATGGGGTTCTTGTGTAAGGAGCTGTGGGGTTGAGGAGGAGAGTTATTTCCCCTTTTCCTCATTTTCAGAATCAGAGAGCTTGACTTTTAGCTCAATCTTGTTACTCTTGGTGCAGTAAGTGGAGCTTCTTATGGCTTTGCTTCATTGTGATGGGGAGCTATTTGGTCAAGACAGACCTAAAGATGCCAGACCATTCTGTGAGCACTTGAGAGGCTATAGGTGCAGATACTAGTCCGTTTCAACTAAAACATATGTGCTGATGACTAGTACCAATAGTAGCAGTTTTCTTTGAGAGAGCTCTCAAAATGTATTATGATAGCAAGCAAGTACCCGTTTTGAAGAGTGTCTGTTTCTTCAGATAGCAGGGTCTCGTGGGAATCCGCATGCACTCCTGCAGCATGAGGTGATTCTCAGGAGCATTTCAGAGTCACTGCTGGTGGGGTGGTCGCCATCTTGGGGTTCTGACAATGTGACGTTTTGATATATGAACATATTTTGAAATTATTAAATCTACCTAATTAACATATTCATCACCTTGCATACTTACCATATTTTGTTGATGAGAACATTAAAGCTCTGGTTCCTTTGCAATTTCCAGGTCTATAATATATTTATTATTATTATTATTACTATTATTATTATTTGGTACCAGGGATTGAACCCAGTAGTGCTTAACACCTGAGCCACATCCCCAGTCCTTTTTATATTTTATTTTGAGACAGGGTTCCCTAAGTTGCTTAGGGCCTTGCTAAATTGCTGAGGCTGGCTTTGAACTCTTGCTCCTCCTCTGTCAGCCTCCCGAGTTGCTGGGATTAGGGGCATGCACCACTGCACCTGGCACCGTAGTGCATTATTATTAAGTGCAATCTCCATGCTGTTCTTCTTAACTTCAGATTGTACAGTTACTGTAACAGGAAAATTTGTGCTTAATAGTGTTTTTATTCTTTTCCTGTGCAGATGGAGTTGCTCTCCTTGTTTGCTGTGTTTTGTGACCCTAGCTATGTAGTGTGCTTTGCTAGTGTATCACATCCTTGAAAATTACTGTAAGTATAAAGGCAAAAGCAGACTATTTGCATATATCCACACATCTTCCTGGAGAAATAACATGTCTTGCTTATTGTCATGTTGGAAAACCTACTGTAGAAAAATAAATGGCAGGAAGAGGCTAGAGCGAACTGCATGGTGATACCTTGTTTTGCAGTCTCACCCGGATTGCATACCCCTGTCTACATACTCCTCACAGCAGCCCTCTGAGGTGGGTGCCAGGGATACAAACAGCCGCAGAACTGGTCAAAGCCATGCAGTAGTGCTGAGTTGGAATTTGAAGGAAGGCAGCCAACTATATAATCTTAATAAGTTCAGTTGCTCCCATATTACACTAGAGTTTATTTGTATCATATTAGCTGCTCCAAGAATCTTTTTTTTTCCCATTATGCCCTTTCACTGAAGGATACGTCTAGTGTTACCTGAAATGTGCTTCTCTGTATGCCCTAAAAACTGCTGTTGGTATGGTTTTTGTTTCACTGTGCAGACTGTCTTCTGTCAGGCCACAGAAGAGAAAAAATATATTTATATACACATACGTATACATATATACATATGTATATGCACACATACACATACATATATATTTAGATTTTTGGTTCAAGGAAAACAAACCAAAAGAAAAAAATAAACATATTTATCTACTTGGTTTCCTTTTTGTTATAAAACTAAGGAAAGTTGTGTTCCCCTCTGTCCTAAAACTTGGTCTCAGAGGGGAAACAAGCAATTTCACCTGGTAAGGACAGAGATGTGATTCTGTGTCCTTGAATGATTATGCCCTGAATTTGAGTGATTCAAATAATCAAATAATTATTTTTCTCCTAGTGTATAGTCTAAAATTAATACCTTTCTTATTTTTTATTGGTGCATTATAGTTGTACATAATGATGGGATTTGTCATCCCGTATTCATAGATGCACATGATACAGAAATACAGTTTGGTCAATCATCCCCACCCCCCCATACCCCCTATCTCCCTCCTCCCATTCCCAAGATCCCTTGCCTCTCTTTCTTGGTCCTATAATTTTCCCAGTATATCCAAGTACAGTGACATAATTCTCATACCTAAGAATTGTGTTTTCTATGTACATGAATGTAGTATATACAGTGACATACTTATATATACTTGGAGTGCACCTTGCTTTAACTCAGTTCCAACATTTCTCCTTCTGCTCATTTCCTATAATCCCTGATTATTTTTAGATATAATTGACAATAAGATTATACGTTTACATTTTTTTGTAAAGGCATGCAGTATAGCTTATTCAAATATCTATGCAGTATCTTGCAACTGTATCTCATAAATATTGATATATTTTTCTTATAATTCACTGTTCACTCTTTTGTTCATTTTAAATTTTTCTTAAGGAGTATAGTTGTCAAAGAATCTTAAATGCTTATGAAGTGACAATATGATATGCATTTGGTCTTAAATCATAGTTTCCCCACAATGCCCACTCCCCTGTCTCTTGATTCTTCCATATGACACCACTCTAAGAGATATAAATGTATATATGTGTATATGTATATGATTGTACATTTTCCAGAAGTAAATGATGGTATAAGTATCATTTGTCTTCTCATGGGTTTGACACATAGGCTACATTGTGGACTGTCTCAAATTCTGCCCTGCCTTAGCCATCAAAAGTGAAATTTCAACTTTTATTAATGCTTATTTGAAAAATAAAAATCAGAAAATGTATAAATCTGTGATAGGATTATTTAAGCACCAAAGAACTGAAATGTTAAAAAAAAATTAAGCAAAGAAAGTTTGTAATGGACTCTTTAAAGACAGCTGAGTAGCTGAGTATGTATTTCCTTGCCTATAAATCAATGGTTACTTGCTATGGCAGAGTTCTCAGTATGAGCTTTAGCACGTGTGTGTGTGTGTGTGTGTGTGTGTGTGTGTGTGTGTGTGTACTTCTACCAGTACTGTGATCAGAGGTGGCAGACATTTCAGTTTCACTTCATGGTGTATTTGTGATATAAGTCATGCACCAATGTCCTTCTCTGGATGTAGTATAGTTTATTGATCAAGGCATATGAAGGCTAGTATAGAAATGTCCTATTTAAATTCCAAGTAAAATTTTAAAATGCTAATGAAACTTAAAATGGTACATTTTGTGGAGTATAAGACTACTTCAATGATTGTATTATTATAGTGAACTTTATTATTAATGAGTAGTATTGTATTTTATGAGGTATTTTTCAAGTGTGTCTGAAAAATAGAAATTCATGGAAAGTCATGGAGTGAAGACAATTTTGAAATCATTAATTCAAAAACCTCATTTCATCTCAGAAGAAGAGACCCAGGAAGGGCTAAATTAGAGAATCTTCTGTAGGTTGCAGGGTTGTTGGTCTATTTGTGACACTCAGGCTTGTTCGTTACCCTTCACACAGGACCCCTTAACGCCAACTCAGCTAATGCCGAGACTCTCAGCTGGCCAAGCTGTCCTCTACCTAGTGCCCATTCTTGTTTTATGACCCCACAGTAATGGAACCCTGCCTTTCTTTGTGGTTTCAATTTATGGTAGTTCTTATTTGCTGTAAAGTGTGATTTTTCAAAATTTTATGTTGATAATGAATTAGAATTTGTTAGTGCAAGTGTGGTCATGCTGTGAACACAGCCAGCTAGTCATTAATAGACATACCAAGGGGTCCTTGTCAAGTCCTTAAAATACTTTGTACATTGATAAAAATTCCTGGAGGTACATAAAAAATGATTATAATGTATGATACTGGTTCATCCATCAATCTTCCTTCTCAGGCCAGGTAACTTAATGAACCTCCAAAGGAAAAATATCTAGGTAGAACTGCTTCATGAAATGTAAGATAATGAGTAATTTCAAGAGCAGGGGAGTAATCCCTAAACATAAATCCACTGGTGGGAAAAGTGAAGGTACTTGACAGCATGGGAACTGGAAATCTGTGTAAAACACACCACAGATAAAATGGGGTGATCTGTGATGGGAAGTACTTCGGCCATCCAGGAGAAGTGATAATCTCATTTTTTATTGATACGCACAATACAGTAAAAGATGTTTCAGAAGCACATGAGATGTTTTAGAAGGGCAGCAATAGAAGCAGCCACCAGACACGTGAAAAGAAACATTCAGTGTTGATGCAAGGATGCTGGGAGCATCCTGTCGCCCTTCATACCGTGGGGGAAGTTTCTAAAACCATTCCCAAGGAGGTTTTATGAGAGTGTGGAGAAAGCTGCACTTTTGAGGGAGTGTGTGAATTTATTAGACTTCTGGAGGTGAACTTGGCCCCATGTGTCAGAAGCCTTACCGTCTCCGATCCTTGGATTACATAATTTTATTTCTAGTAATATTTCACATAACAAAATCACACCTCAGACCTGAGTCCACACTTTTTAAACCAGGATATTCCTATACTGAAAAATAAATTAAAAAAATTAAAAACAGAAAGAAAAATAATTAAAAAACTAATGCCAAAAGTTAAAAAAAATTGATACATTCTATGATTAAGTGTAATGTGGTCACTAGAAGGGCATCGAGTAGCTTAAATTTTGATGGTTTAAGGAAACCAACACCTGATCATGTGATACTGGTTTTGAAAATTTTATTTGAGAGATTATACCTGGAAGGTAGCAGTGCAGGAATTACTTCATTATTTGTGTTTTATTTATACATAATGACTATATGAAAAATTATAACTAATTTCAAATATATAGTAAGCCTTTGTAAAATCTATTAAACATTGGAGTATGAAATAATGCAAATAAAAGGCAAACTTTTTTCTTTTATTGTGAATGCTGGCACTTACCAGCAGGTGGCAGCAGCGAACAAGCAGTGAGCAAGTGAGAACCAGCAGGAGATGGAAGTCTTTCCCTTAGTCCACTAGTCCTAGAGGTGCAAACTGTAACCCCAATACTAGGCCCACAGTATGTTTTTTCAAATGCTTAATTCAGAATTTATCTTTGCATACAAACATAGTTGCCCCAGATTTGGTGGCACATGCCTACAATCCAAGTGACTCTGGAATCTGAAGGAAGAGGATGGCAAGTTGGAGACCAGCCTTAGTAATTTAGCTAAACCCCGTCTCAAAAAAAAAAAAAAAAAAAAAAAAAAAAAAAAAAAAAAAAGAGTTGGGGATTATTACTCAGTGGGAAAGTTCCCCTGGGTTCAATATCCAGTACCCAAAATACATAAATAACATAAGAAAATAATATAAATATACTTACAAGAAAATAAAAAAAACACTCTTGCAGGTATTTCTAGGACTGCTTGGTGAGGAAGCAGAACCTGTCTTTTTCATGTGAAGATGCTTATTTTATTATCAGTCATCAATACAGAATTGATTATTTGGGTGTTAAAAACACATACCAACTCCAAAGTTTTAGGTCCTAAAATCCCTCTAAAATTCCTTATAGTCAACTTATTTATTTTTCTTAATTCTACTTCTAAATCACAAATCATAAACGTAGAGCTTCATGAATACTTTTTTAAAAATTTCAGGCCTTTAGGGAAATGTCAAATACATATACACAATACCCTTGAGTGTAGACTTATGATTATAACTCAGTATACAATTAAGTTAATGATTACATGCTTATGTTTTGGATGCCCAAAGGTTTATTGCTTGGTATCTCATTACTGGAGAAGAGGGGATAATAAACACCATGTCCTTGAACTACCCCTTTCTGTTTCCAAAAACCCGGCCAAGTTAAGGGAACCACAAGAGTATGCCTGTGCCGGAAGGTCCAGGTACACATTCCCTTGAAGGACACTAACTTTCTCTTATGCACACCTGGACAAGTTGGTGCTACCTGTAAAAAGCTACTTTTAATTTAGCAGGCAGTTAAATAAGATTTTGTTTAGATAATTTGGAATGAGGTCTTTGCTTTCAGACAAGCAGGAGGCTGTACTCTCTCCATTCCTCCTTTGTAAAACAAGATCAGGGTTATCTTTACTCACATTCCTTTTTAAGCTGTGGGAAGTTTGAAAAGGAGACTTCAGGAAACTTTTGAAACTGTGATAAATGATGCATAGATACCTGTTGTTTCAGAATGCTAGATTCACCTATTGGGCAAATTTGCTTTAGACTAACAGCAATAGCAGTAATGGGAAGTCTGGTGACATTTATTTTCAGACTATGGGAGGTGAGGTCAACAGGCCGGGAGTCCAGGACATGGAAGACAAATGGCTTTGCATGTGACTGACTCCCAGCTAAGCCTCTTAAAATTGAAGGGAGCTTTGCACAAGTTCTTTGAACTCTCCAGGCCTCCATTTGCCTTGTGTAAATGGCATAACAGAAATTGCCTGGTGGGTCATTGTGGAGCTATTAAGATTGATGCTGTCAAGCTCTGCGCTTTCTTATTATGGAAAATGGGATGGCTTGGAGTAAACCATTCAGAGTCCAATAATCACACACTCTCATTTGTAAAAAAAAAAAAAATAGTATTGTTTACTCCACCACCTGCCCCAATAGCAGGAGGACTCCCGAGGTGTCCTGTCCTTCCACATCCTCCTGCCATTCCTGTGTGATGCAAGGGCCCTTGCTAGAGAGGGTTAAGCCAAGCTCAAACAAGGGGAAGAAGACACCCCAGCCCGCTGCTGCACGGCACAGCATCACCACAAGGCGTCGCTGTTGCGGGCCGGCTTGTTTTTTGTCCCACAGCTGCTCTGTCTGTACTTTGTGCCTTTCTTAACCAGCTTCCTGAGGTCGTCCTCAGTGCCTGAGCACTTATGTTCTAGCTCCACCCCTGACCCCAAAGGCACAGCTTCAATGTTTCCTCCTGTAGCCCCATAATAAGGTTGATGGGTGCATCAACCACACCCTGTGCAGGAAGAGGACTCCCCTGCGCAGCCGGAGCGCAGGTCTGAGCTTGTCTCCCCATCCTGACTCCTGTCCTCCTGGGGGAGTCATCGCTGACAGTCCTCTACCAGAGCAGTGGGCATCCATTCTATTGCACGAAGGTCACCCAGCAACCCTATAGGACACAAAGATTATAGTGCAGGGAGCAAAGGTGTTATGAATTGAACTGCCAGGTGATCTCTTCCTCCTGACACCCCCAATGCCTCCTCGGAGCCTGGGTGCCCTGCATTGCTCTTCCCTTACAGGCTTAGAGGAGGCCTGGGTTCCCTCCCAGTCCAAGGAGCAGTCGGTGTCCCACATAAGCAAAATAGGACTTGCAGCAGGTCCCTTAGCCTTCCTCTCCTCTCAGCCTTGGGGTGGAAGGGGCAGGAGTTCCAGTGTTCCCGTGTGGTGCAGTTCCCGCAGGGCTATGGAACAGAAGCCTTTGTTCATATTAATGAGCAAAGTCACCATCCTCTAGTGTCTTCTGGGAGCCAGGAATTGGTGGTGACAGATATACTTGGGGTTCTGATCCTGACCTGACATGATTAATAATAACCACCTATGGGCACCAACCATAAAACACTGTATTTCATGTTTATGTGAACAAATCACCGAAAACAAATACCCCAGCATCACAATGCAGCCTGAGGCTCAGACTGCTTCCCCTTTCTTCCCAAATGAAACTAGCGCATTAATGAATTTTCTTTCTTTTTTTTTTTTTTAAAGAGAGAGGGACAGTGAGAGAGACAGAGAAAGAGAGAAACAACTTTATTTAGTTTTTCACATGGCCTTAGTTGCTCCAACACTCAGTTGTGTACGTGGTGCTGGGGTTTGAACCCGGGTCCTCATGCTTGCCAGGCAAGCACTGAAACTGCTGAGCCACCGCTCCAGCCCTACATTAATGAATTTTCTTAATGAACTTTGCATTTCTCTTCTGAGTTGCAAACGTCGCACATTGATTAGCACTCACTTGGGGTTGCCACCTTTGGCATGTTTGCTTTTTCTTGTGTCCTGAACTTTAAAGTTCATCTCCATGACTGGAATTATAGCCACATTCCTAGGTTCCTAAATTACTGGTCTGAATCCTCTCTGTGCTCCAGGAAATTTTCTGAAATAATTTACTTTTTATCTCCAGCCATTATGGAAAATGCTCGCTTATCGTGCATACGTGATTTCCGTTTCTGCAGCTCTGCGAAGCTTCTATAATGGATTGCATCTCTTCTTATTTTTATCCTTCTGTGATTCTGGCTTTACCTGCAGAATCATGCTCTTCATTACTAAAATGCAAAATCACATTTAGACCAAATGATCTAATTACATAAATTTTCTTCTCATCCGGAGTTCCTGGCACTTGAACCATTTCCTAGCAAATCCATTATAACTCACGGGCTGCTTCCAAATTCCGTGTGTTGGCTCAGGGCTCTTTTTTTTCAAACCATGGTAAGAAAACTTGGTGGTTGTTGCAATTTGAGATAAATTGGCAATTATTGTCCTTTCTTTTGTCACCTGCATTTTTTAATGAAAAGGAAGAGGTGTACCAAGGCTGTGATGAAAAATTTAGTATTCTAGTGGAAGAAACACTCTATTTATGTTACTTAATCTTTAGGAGAATTGTACAAGTTTAGTCATCATCATTCCCTTTTTCTGGGAAAATCCAGACTCAGAGAACAGAAATAACTTGGCCGAGATTGACCAGCTCAGAGGACACACCCAAGTTATTCCACACCTGCCACTGCCAGCTAATGCCATGGCTCTCAGAGGACACTCAAAAATAGTTCACTGTTGTTTTTTTGTTTGTTTTTGTACCAGGAATGGAGTTTGAACCCAGTGGCTGCTTAAACACATTCTCAGCCCTTTTTATTTTTATTTTATTTTTTATTTTGAGATAGGGACTTGTTAAGTAGTTTAGGGCCTCACTAAATTGCTGAGGCTGGCCTCAAACTTTTGATCCTCCTGCTTCAGCCTCTAAGTAGCTAGGATTATAGGTGACCCCGCCACACCTAGCTAGTCAGTTTACTCTTTACTGCTATCTAAGGCTTTGCTTCACAGCCATGAAGGAACCATTTTCAGCAGCCAATGGAATAATGTTCAATGGCTGGAGTTCAAGCTTTCAACTAGTTCTTTTCTATAAATGATAAAAAGAAAGGACTGATTAAATCATCATTGTGACAAGAAAGCCAAGCCATGTGTGTTTATTACAACCAGCAGTGCACTTGGTCTCTGTGGGTTACTGCCATCACCAGCTCCTTGTGTCTAATAAGCACCTGGTGGCATGTGCCATTGTGTTAAAGGCATGCACATCCGTGGGCACATCCGTGCTCATTGTGACAGAGTTGGCAAGCAGAGCTAAAATGATTGCAGAAATAGACAGATAATTTGGGCAATGTTCTTTTCATTTCGTTTGCGTGAACTCAGCCGCCATTCAGAAATTGTGATCCAGTGACCTGTGTCGCTTATTAGGAATGCATGCCAGAGTGCCCTAACGAGGAAATCTGATCCATCCTGCATCTGCCCATTCATTCTGGAACTAATTACTGAGCACTGAGGGCATCCCAAGCAGTGACCTAGACAGGAAGATGCACCCAGGCATCCCAGATGGTGGACTATGTGGGAGGAGTGCTTCTCAGATGCTCATGCAGCCTTCCGGTCCACTCCTGCCTCCCCCACGGTGCCACCAGCCTGGAATCCCACTCCCTCCCTCTTATGGATCCACAGACTCTGAGCACTCACCCAAGGAAAAGGGGAATCATGCCTGGTGGAGGGCTTTGTTACAGGTGGAAAAGACCCGTGGCCAGCACTCTGGTACCACTGCTGAGATGTCGAGGTGTTGACCAGCAGAAGCAGCTTTGTATCGTATCTGAGGTGTTGGCTTTAACACCTCAGCATTTAAGACAAGGGCAGGGTTCTTACCAGTTTCTTTTATGTTTGTAGTTGGGGAACAGTGTATGTGGCCCTGTCCTGAGACTCATCCAACAAGACAGTCAGTCCTGTTCAAAATCAACTTTGTTAGGCTTTGTAAGTTGAAGCCAGCTGGGTTTACTGAGCCTGTAAGTGCCCTAGGCGCTGGGCGAAATACAAGGAAGGAGAAGGAAGCAGTTGAAATGGACAGTTCGTTGTAAAGGCCCAAGCTCACCTAAAATATGCAGCAAATAAAATATTTTGTTGGTTTGTTTAAATAGAATTTGTATATTATTTAGTAGATAGCAAAAAATACAAAAGAGAATAATGTCTCTTTTTCTTCCACATTGACTTTTATTTTTCTTGTAATTAACAAGTTGTAATCATGCATGTTCTTGAGGTTCAGTGGTATTTAGTTTCTTTTGCTCAAGAATGATTCCACATGAAGTTTAGGATTGCTTGTTTTAATTTTTTTTCCCTTACAGTTCTGTGAAAATTGCCATTGGTTTTTTGATGGGGATTGCATTGTGTTGAACTTATAAATCACTCTGCAGAATGGGCATTTTTATACTGTTCGCTTTTCCGATCTATAAATATGGGAGGTTGTTCCATGTTTGGTGTGTGTCTCCCCTCTCTTTCTTCAGTGTTTTATAATTTTCACTGCAGTCCTCTTTCACTTCTTGAGTTAAATTGATTCCCAGGTTCTTTATTTCCTTATAGTCATTACCAATGGGATTTCTTTCATGATCTTTTACTGCAGCAAGTTTTTTATTGATGTATAGAAATTCGACTAATTTTGTATGTTGATTTTGCTGATCCTGAAAACTTCCTGAGTTTGTATGAGTTCTAATTTTTTGATGGAGTTTTTAGTAGCTTCATAATATGCATCATGTTAAGACTTCCTTCCCCATTTACTCATTTAGGTATTTAGGTCATTTCCAGTTTGCAAAGTAAGGAATTAAGAAAAGACAAAACAAATGAATATATTTTTTAAACAATGCAATCTCCTACTTCTGTCTTGTTGAAGTAATTAGGGAAAGAGGAATATGGAAGAAATAGGTTATAATTATATGGTCTCAATATAGAAAACACTTTTAATATTACTGTATATTATTTTTCAGGATTATTTTCACCTTTTTTTGGTCTTTGATAAACAAATTTCTGTTGATATTATATTTCATTTTATTCTATTTTATTTGAACATAAGTATTATGTTTCCCACTTATAAGTTTGATATAAGAGATGATTATAATGGCTAACATAGTATTTTACTGAATTGAATGCCAACCTCCTTTATTTTCCATGTGGGTTTAATCTAATTTGAAAAATTAGAAATAAAGCATTTTTCCTTCACATTTTAGATTATTTTCATTTGTTCACTGAATAAGCCTCAGATGGACATTTAGGGAAAAAGTAAATTCAAAATATGTTTATCAACCCTGTTGACTACCATGATTTGATTTAGAAGTTTCACTCTTGAAAATGGATATAGGTGTTCTTAACAAGGCATACCCTCAAAGAACTATAGTCTCTTGTCTCAATCTGTTTTTATAGCAGATTGGCCTCAAACTTTTGATCCTCCTGCTTCAGCCTCTAAGTAGCTAGGAAGAGTTTTATCATTTTGTGAAGAGTTTTATCATTTTGTGATGTTTATAATTCTTTTCCTACAAAAGCAGAAATAGTAGATTCTAAAGCACCTAGAGTAGTTATTGAGATTTAGCAGATAGTCAATGAATATCTGTTCAGTATCTGTTACTACAGAGTGTTTGGTCATTTCGTGTGCATCTTGTTACAAATGGATTGAGTGTCGTTGGAAAACCATTGGACTGGGTTATGTGACCGTTTGCTGGTTAGCCTTGAGCAGCCTATTTATAGAACAGCCAATAATTAGACTGATTGAAATTTTAGCCTGCTAATATTGAAAGGCAGAGATCATTTCAGTGATGTCCTCCTTTTATAGGCGAGGAAATAGGCCCAGAGCTGAGAGACAGCAAACTCCAGTTGGCCCAGAAATGGCTTAGGATTAAGGCTCCATGCTTCCTAATTCTGCTTTTCACTCATGCTGCCAACAGAGCACAAATACATTAATAAAGCTAATCTTCAAAAACCCATGGTTTTCTCATTTTGTTTAACAAATATAGAATATGACTTTAATGAGACTATGTATCTTACTAAAGAATGAATTTTTCAGCTTTTCCATTACCAATGATTAGTAGTGTGAACGTGCGGGTGTGGTGTTGAGTTTTCACCCCTTTTGTTAGCAAGATTATTCTCAACATTTTCCTGGTTGCTCTCATGCCTTATCATCAGCAGAACACTAGTGATCTTCACAAGCATTCTTATAAGCAATAGATTATACACATTGGCGTTGTGGATTAGATGTGAGGTGTCCCCCAAAAGCTCATGTGTGAGACAATGCAAGAAAGCTTAGATGAAGTGATTGGGCTGGAAGGGCCTTATCGTAATCAGTGCTAATCTCCTTATAAGTGATGTCTGTAGGCAGGCAGGATGTGGCCGGAGGGGGTGGGTGCCTGGGGGATGCTCTTGGGTTTATACTTTTTTATTTTTTATTAGATGAATATGGAGTTACAGTTGAGGGGGAATCATTGTCAAACAAAGAACAAATGTATATTTACATAGTTAGCCAAGGCTGTGCCATGTCATGGATTCCCCCCTTGGGTTCCCCGTGATTCTGTTTCCCCCTGAAGAACTCCTGAGTTAAATGGATATCTCGTGGAGGTCAGAGATCTCCTCCTGAGATGATTCCCCCATACTCCCACCCTCCAGTCTCCTAGATATCCTTCCTAATCCCTCCCACCACCATGCCCCCACACTATGCCTCCAGGTATCCTAGGCAATTATCCCCCTGTTTGTGTAAAAATTCATACAATTTAAGGTTATTATTAGCTCAGCCATCTAAGATACTGTTTTCCAGATGTAGTCTAGCTTCCACAAATGAGAGAAAACATTTGGCCCTTGAGTCTCTGAGATTGGGATACTTCACTTAGCATAATTTTTTTCCATCTCCATCCATTTGGCTGCAAAAGCCATAATATCATTTTCTTTAATGGCCGAGTAGTATTCCATTGTATATATGTACCAAAGTTTTTGAATCCACTAGTCCAGTGAGTGGCATCTGGGTGTGCTGAGCAGAGCAGCGCTCTCTCAGCTTCCTGGTGTGACATCCTGAGCCACTTTCCTCCACCACATTCCTCTGCCATGATGTTCTCTGCCTCACCTGGAGCCCCGAGGAATGGAACTTGCTATCTGTGGATGGAGACCTCTAAAACATTGAGCCCCCAAATAACCTTTTCCATCTCTAAATTTGCTCCATTCAGGTCTTTGGTCACAGCAGCAAGAAAACTGACTGAAACACTGGCTTTGATTAAGCATGGGCTCTGGAAGTTAACTATTAGGAAGGAAGTTGCAGGAGAGGGTGGCAGGTGAGCTCAGTTTTCTGTGAGGAAAGCATGAGTAATTGAGTTGCACTAGACGCTGTGGGTAAGAACATCGTAGTTCATGTTCATCTCCACAGTCCATGCTTGCAAGATGTTCCTCTCTGAGTGGGAGTGCAGCTGGATAGTATAGTTTCAGACCTGGAGTCCTTTGCTTCTCAGTTTGGGTGTGAAAGAACATTTATGTCAGTGAAAATAGAAGAGCAAAGAATCAGGAGCAGGAAACCAGAGGAGCTGTGCATTAGACTCCAGAAGATGTGAAGAGTGAGCATTTTAGCCTGTTTTGTAATTCCATTCTCCTGGATCCATAACCTTGTTCAGACAGGCATGGAAAAAGATGTCGCAGGGAATGGTGGCAAGGGCATGGGCATGAGGATCTAGACTCACAGATCTACTGCTGTGTGACTTCAGCAAATTCAGTTCATCTACGAGTATATTGGGTTGCTCAGAAGTTGGCTCCTAAGTGAGGGACTGAGACAAGCTTAATAGGTCACCTTTCCTGTAACTTGATGTCAGAAGGACTTTTTAGAACTTCTTGTTAAAGCCATATTAAGCATGGACTTAGAAATTGAAAAAAAATCCTGATCAATTATTAATGTCTTTGAAAAAGTAGCATGATTATCGTTCTTGGGCAAAACTGTCTCAGGAGATTATGGTAATTAAAAATTCTGTGATTCTTTGACTACCATCATAAAGCTACAACACTTGGTTGGAGGCATTTAGTTATTTCAAAAACATATTAAAATTACTTTTGTGACTTGTAAATGACACATAAAATACAGCCACTTTTGATGGAAGAACTCTGTAGTGATAATTGGACACAATGTTATGGAAATACATAAATTAAAAGATCCATCACAGCAGTCAAAATTATCCAAAGCAAGGATTCTTGCTCCCTGGCCACATCATTGTGTTGAAATTTTTAGTTAGTACTTTAAAATATCCAGAAAGAAGATGCAAGAATGTACATGTGATGGCTCTGGGTGTTGAGTACATTTTGAATGAGAAACATGTAGTTCATTATATTTTCTAAGCTGGCAGTCTTCTCTCTCACAGTTTCCCAGGGGTCTGTGATTGTATTTGATTATGGCCAACGTCTATGTCATGAGTAATGCTAATAATGAGCACTTGTTGAGATTTCTTTCTATTCCAGGAACCAAAGTGTTTTTACACAACTCAGTTATTTTCTCACACAAGCCTAATAATAGTATTATTATCATTATCCCTGACTTACAGTTTAGGACACTCATGCACAGAGAAGTCACACAATTTACACAGTTGCCAGCAGGATATTCCTCTCCTGTTGATAATGACTGTAATGACCATTTGGACGTTATCTCTGCACTATTCACTCTGTTTCCTGGAAGCATTCCTTAAACGGTTTTGTTTCAGCTCTGTATTACAGGCAATATGACTGAGGCTCAAGGTGCCTAATGATTGTATCCACCATCATCCGGCTAAGTCTCGTAGCTGGGAACCTCTGTTTCCAAACACAATGATGTATTCACCACTTATGCATCTTGGGATGTTCGTTTTGTAAAAGCAATGTGAACAAAGCACACATATTGAGATCTGGAACCCAGCTAGTCCTAGGACTTTACAGAAATGACAGACTGCAGAAAGCCTGAAAGCACATCTTGAATACACACGTGCCAGAGTCCTGCAGAAAATTGCATAGCATCCACCTGGCTCCACAGCATCATTTAGGTCATTGCTTCTACTATACCTCCTCTCAGAGACCTTCTGTGGTCACCCAATTTATAAGGTACCTCCCTAACACTCTCTCCCAAATACGCTTCTGCATTTGGTCTCTAATCATGTTACTTTGTCTTATGGTCTTCAGAGAATTTGTCACTGTTGACATTGACCTATATCAGTTTCTTACCAGAAATAGTTCTATGAAAACAGAGAGGTTGTCAGCTTTACCTACCACTGTATCCCCAGTGAGTGCCAAGGATAGCATCTGGCACATGAATTCTCTCTTGGAATTTCATCAAGTGAATGAATTTTGTTTATTCTTTTTATTAAAAGCATATTAATAAGTAGCACATTTTTACTGACCAGTTTCCTGTGTGCCTAACTTTGTGTTAAATACACATTTTCTGAATTTATTTCTTACAGTATAATTTGGGAGTTGGTTCTATTATCATACCCATTTTGCAGATGAGGACTACCATGAGGTCAGATTACCTACATAAGGACCCAGACCTGGTAGTTGAGTTATAAGCCAGCGTGTTTATAGAGATCATTCCCAGATTCAATAATGAGCTAGAGATCATTCCCAGATTCAATAATGAGCAGCAAGAAACTACAGAAAATCCTGACTCTTTCTATCTGATTCTTGGCTGATTTTTCTCAAGAAGCCATGTTTATGGCATCATTACTGACTTGGGAGACCATATTATAATCAAACTAGCATTTATTGAGCGTAGCTATGGATTTTGTGGCCATACTAGTTCTATCTTGTATGAAGAAAGGAAGTTCAAATAAGTGATATTTGTCTTGCTGACGGTTGATGAACCCAGAATTTAACCCCAAGACTGTTGATTCCAGGTCTCCTGTTCTTTCTGTATAATGATAGCTGAGAGTTAGGAGTCAACATGTCTACAGAGATCATTCTCAGACTTCTCTACTGAAGAGAAACAGCAGCGCCAGCCATGTGCATCCCAAAAAACCATCTTTACTACTTTATCACCAATTAGGGACATTGTGAAGAACTAACTTGAATACAAATGCCGATGGGAGGTTTCGGTAGATATATAGTGAATATTAGCAATGTGTTATGACCATCTTTGATTAATTTTTTCTTTTTCCAAAAAAATCCGGCTAGATATTTGACCAGTTGGTGGCTTCAATTAACAGTGCTTACAGAGTTCATTAGTTTTTTAAGCAATTATTTGGATGTTTCTGTACCTGGTACCCCCAGCCTTAACAATTATCAATCTGATCAGCAGCAAGTAAACAAATCTGGAACATAGTTCTTGAGATTAGGGGACTTTTGCTCCTGATTAGCTTCAGGCTCTTGTCCTTGGGTTTCAGTTTCTCTGGGGAAAGACCTTTGTTCCTTTAAGATGCTTGGCACCAAAAGTCTGCTGTGTTTACCTGATGCATGAGTGGATGAATAACTGAAACCTAATTTTATGCATCTCTTTGCTTAGGGCTTATTGCAGTAGCGTGACTAAATGACTTCCTCACTTAAATTCATTAGGTCTTTTCCCTCTAGCAGAACCTAGGGGGTGGCATCCATCCTTACCTTACAGATGTGAAAACTGAGTGAACAGATACTTAGTGGCAGACATAAAATTAACACCTGTGCTTGACTCTGAAGCTATTCATTCCTCACCCTTCTCCCTTAGTAGCACGTGATTTTATGTTCAGTCTGCATAAGTGATATGCGCTTAAGCTTTACTCTGGAGATTTTTAGGATTATATTTGTAGTTCGGTTGTTGCCTTTCCCTAATATTATTTTTCCTGTATATTATATATTATCTCTCTATATTATATTGCTTAGTAGCCTCTTTTCTCCTAAGTATCTTCGTCTAAAACTAGGCAGTTTAGGGCTTAGGGCAGCTCGACTCTGTTAAAGAAATGGCTATGTGAAGTGAACTCGCTTAGAGGAATGATCAAGAGGCCAGACTTGTTCTGAAAGACCTGGTCTGATGTAGACTTCACTGATTACCAGCTGGTTGAGGTGGACAATTTCTTTTCCTTCATAAGTGTCAGTTTCTTGACAGAAGTGAAATAATTGCACATACCTATTCTTATGGTTATTCATGCTTTGATTCTTTCCATGGGTATGTATCTAGCATTTAGAATGTGCCAGGTACTAGCAGTGAATTAGCCAATTTGCTTGCACCCAAAAAGTTTATATTCCAACAAGGAAAGCCAAATATTAACTAGTAAATAAATAAACTTGTAAAGGATCTATAGAAAAATAAAGCAAGTTTAGAGCATTAGATAGAAGTGGGAGATGGAGGAATGGTGAAATGAGAAATATTTTTTAAAAGGTGAATAGGAGCAAAGACCTGAAAAAATGTTGTTGAGAGAATGAAGAAAAACGAGAGAAAACCAAACCACAGCACATAGCATGCCAGGTAGGATACCTGTAGTGGGGAGATGTAAGCCCTTACCATATATATCACTAGAATGTGAGCTTCCTAAAAGAGGGAACATTTCTGTGTTGTTCCCAGCCACACTTCCAGTGCCCATAAGGTCTGGGAGATCCTCGGTATAACTAAGCCATAGCTCTTGGAGTCTCAGTCTGTTTCCTGGAAGTTGTGGCTATATGTGGGGGTGAGAAGATTCATCAAAGTGCTTCAAAATTGAGCTGGAAACTGTGCTGTAGTCTGGTCCAAGCTCATCAGAATGTCACCAGAGGTCTACGCCCAGAGGCCTTGGGGTACAGACTTGACTTTTGTAGCTTCACAAAAGGCATGATCCTTTGTCAAACAGTTGCCTTGGAAGCAGCTGCATAATTTACAGAAAAGAGCACAACTTAAATCCTGAGATCTAAGTTGGAAAGACACATGGGGAAAGACACATGGGGAGAAAAAAGTGATGGGTGATCTAGAGGCATAAGCAATTGTTGCAAACCAAACCTTCAATTCTGATTGCTGTTAGAAATCATTTAGGTGTATTCCTAAAAGAACAAAGCAGGGGCTGGAGCTTTAACTCTGCAGTTACAGCTCTTGCCTGGCATATGTGAGGACCTGGGTTCATACCCTAGTACCATATACACAACTAAGTGTCAGAAAAACAAAACTAGATAAACAAAATAAATAAAGTTGTTTCTCTTTCTCTCTCCCCTTCTCTTTCTTTAAAAACAACAACAACAACAATAACAAAAACTGGGGGCTGGAGCGGTGGCTCAGCAGTTACAGCGCTTGCCCGTCATGGGCAAATATACAGGTTCAAACCCCAGCACTCACATACACAACTAAGTGTTAGAGCAACGAAAATCATGTGAAAAACTCAATAAAAATCGATTCTCTCTCTCTCTCTCTCTCTCTCTCTCTCACACACACACACACACACATTCTCATCCTCACTCTCTCACTGTCTTCTGTTTAAAAGAAAAAAAAAAGTTTTTTTCATTCATGTATTGAAGTATTAATTACTGGTGAATATGTAGGTCCAAACCTTTGACTTGCAAGGTCCAGAGATTTGTGACCTCTGTTCCTAGTTCCATGTCTGCTTCAGTCATCAGATCTGAACCCTCATGCTGTTTAAATGTGGTGTTTGCCACAGGCCTATGTTGTTTATTCTGGTGATACCAAATCAAGGTGATTGTCTCTAAAATAACTCAAAGAAGCCAGCACTTAGGGCACCCAGAGCCCCTCTGACAAAGCTGCATAATTTATGAGGCATGCTCTTAAGTGGATTTGCTCTGATTTATTTAGTGGGTATTTTTTCTAGGATTTCATCTAGTGTGAAAAATCCTTGTAGATTATGTACTAGGAACCTCACCACACTGTGCTCTGACTAGCATAACTGCAGATCTTGGAAACATGCTAAGATGCCAGATAATTAACTAAATTTCCAATTCACTTTTTTTTTCTAAATTGAAAACATACTTGGAAAATTGATAAACAGGAATGAGATTCCAAATGCCTCCAGAAAGACAAAATGCTTGGGGAATATATTTAAAAAATTAAAAAGAAAGAAAGAAACCTTTTAATTGCAACAGCACATTTTATGGTCAATAAAGTATTCAATATGCTATGCCCCAGGAGTTTTTCAACTGAGAGTCAAATAAAAATAACCGTGCATGTGATAGCTCAATGAAAACTTTCTTTGCTCAGCAAGAGATAAAAAACCTCAACGGCTTCCAGCTTGGCATATCTGACGAATTGCTTGCACAAAGGGATTGTGTGGATTCAGTCTAGCTAAAACACAGCAAACTAAACAAGTTCCTGGTAGCAGGCTACTATGGAAAGTAGCATGTCCTTCCAGATGGTTGGAGATTATTTAAATGAAGTCTTTTCTTAAACATAGCCACCAACCTCTGACCCCAGGGAGTTTTCTTCTAAGGAAGGAACAGGACTTTCCTCCTTCCTTCTTTCCCTTTCTTTTAGTCTTTCTCTTAGTACCCACATCCTTTCCAGTATTTCTTAAACATATCCATGTGCCATTCCAAAACATAGGCTCGTCAATACCCCTTTCTTTACAAAGTGGGGGAACAGTACAGAAAAGCTCTGTGGAATCTCAAATAAGGGGGCAGTTAAAGCCACAGGGAGCCTACAAAGAATTTACATTATTTTATATGGATCTCAAGGGACAAGAAGGATTATGCCACCTGCAGATTGCAGAGTCATTTTTTGTTCCTATTTTTGTCACCTTTTTACTTGAGTGTCTCTTACTTGGAATTCACTTACTCCTCTCACATTGTGGCTATGCACATAATTATTGATTTTCATCAGATGTCATGTTAAACTCATCCTCTCTAAGCCTCCTTATCCTCATGGCTCCACTTGCCTTTTCTATCCATATGTTCAACCCTAATTGTGATTTCATATGAATTTAAATGGATCTGGGCATTCCAGTTACATTTATAAAACTTGGATGCATTACCTGGCAGGCACAAATGTCTCCTTTTGAAATAAAGGAATCAATGCATTTGCTTTTTTTAAAGTTTCTTATTATGAAATGTTCAAACACGAAAGATAGAGAATAGTATAATAAAGCTCATACATCCTTTATCTCACTTTGGCAAATCATTGATAATTGTCATTCTTATTCTATCTATTATTTAAGGGAGACATGTTTTGAAACAAATGCTAGTTATAATGTTTACCTTCTGCAAATTCTTGAGTATACAACTTCAACTGGTAAGAGCATGTTTACACATAAATCCCAAGGTGTTATCACGCTTAACACCATTAATAATTAATAAATTTACTTACGCTCAGTGTATATCCTCAACTGTCCAAAGAATTTTTTAAAAAATGCATTTGCATCAGGATCCAAAAAGAATTCTTATAGGTCATTTGGCTGTTAGGGATTTTTAGTTTCCTTTAATTTATAGCACTTGTTCCCCTCCTTCCTTTCACCTCCCCCTCATTATTGATTTGCTTGAAAATCCAGATATTTACTTTGTATTGTATAGTGCATTCTGGATGTGGCTTAGAGCTTAAGTGGATTTGCTCTGATTTATTTAGTGGGTATTTTTTCTAGGATTTCATCTAGTGTGAAAAATCCTTGTAGATTATGTACTAGGAATCTCACCACACAGGGAGGTGGTAGACAGTGTGTCTACCATGATCCCTTCTGCCCACCCACCCCTGTAGAGAGGGTCCATCAGATCAAGTTCTTTCCATTCTTGTAAGACCTGCAGACTTAAGCAGGTAGCAGTACAAATGTGAAGAAGACGAAATCACTGTGTTCCCTGGAACTGCCTGCCATGCAGAAAAGTGTTCTGTATGATTTTCTTTTGAGGAGGTGATAGGACTTCCTACTTCCTCCGAAGGAATAGTCGTAGTAACATAGATGACTTTACTCATTTAACAGGATGGTAAAATGACTCCACTAAACTGGGGGCCTTCATATTGCCTAATGGGCTTGTAACCTGGGGGCAAGGGATCAAATCTTTGCAGCTCTATGGGACAAATGTCTTCTGCCTTCTCTGTCCTTGACTATACAGCCTACAGTTTTTCCTGCAAATAAATTTTTAGCACCTGGAAGATATGGTTTGAAAGAGGAGTAGATTATAAGTCTTCTCAGATTAGTCACATGGTCTGAACTAATTGTTATACCTTATAGATGCATAGTAAGATACAAACAATGTATATATAATATGTGGGTTATATCTTACTTGATCCTAATAAATCTGAGTAAATGGCATTTATTTTCAAGATACATTTATAATTAATTTATTGAGTCAAAAGACATCAATGCTTCATTTATTTAATAGGCAAATCTTCATGAAACCCCAGTACTGCACCCTGATTCCCAACCTGGCCTTAGATCTCTTGGGAAAGCAGACATCTGAAGAAGCTAAAAATGCAACTTCACCTCTGACTGTGGGAATGAAAATCCTTGGGTTCCAGAATCATGATGGAGATTTTCCTTCACGTTGCTGTCCATTTATGATTCTTCATTCAACATTTCTCAGTCCCCGATTGTGTCATGCATCCAGGAATATATATGAGGACTCAAAATTCTTTGGAAAACCCTAAGGTGATTTCTGGGTCTTTCATTCCACATAGTACCACTAAGTTGGTGATCTGCAGTGAGACAACAATTTCTTGGAATGAAAATAATGTCACAACATTTTTACCTATAAAACTTTTTTTTTCTTGGCAGTACTAGGAATCAAACCTAGTACCTCATACATAATAGACAAGTACTCTAGTACCTCATACATAATAGGCAAGTACTCTATCACTGAACTACAGCCCAGCCCTTTGAAAAACTTTTTTTTTTGCTTGAAGTACGTAGTAGATGCTTTAGAGTTGATAAAAATATATTCATAAATACTATGTATATCATTGTATCATTAAAAATTGTTTTAAACAATTTTATACATAATGGACAATAAAACACGATGGATTTAAACAACTTGCCATATGTTATGGAAAAGAAACATATTTTAAATCAGACTCTTCGGATTAGAAAGTAATATCAAGGTGGATGATAGAGTTCAAGCCTCAAACTGGGTCTGAGAAACTTAGATTCTAAGTATGAATCATTAATAATTATAATCAAAGGAGGCAAAAGAGAAGAGTGGAGAACTTCATGGGAAAGATGTTCAGGTAAGGATCTTGGGCAGGTGTGTTCCAAAAAGGCATGCTCTGCCCTCTTCTCCACCCACTGGTGAGAAGGGTGACCACTGTGATTGTAGAGTTGTATGTGTGGTGGGCAGTGGCCAGAAATGTGAATTCAGATGGGAGCAGAAGTCAGTGTGAAAGGTCCCTGTAGATGACCATAGCAATGACCCTTCCAACCTCTAGATACCCATAGCAATGATCCTTCCAAGATGGCTCAGGGTCTGCACTCATGGGTGAGTATGGAGAAAAATGCTAGGTGTGACCAACCTCCTTTCTACCAGAACCATAGATGTGTGTCAGGGAGGGGAGTTTGTGGGGAAAAAAGGAGGTTAGGTGACAGCAGGGAAGAATTAGCATGACCACATTCGTCCTCCTTTTGAACATGGAGGAAGACTGGAGAAAAGTGACAGAGATCAAGGTCGACTTCCAATGTCTGACACAGGGATCATGGAGCTAATGAAGGGTGTTGACAGATGCTCCCTGAGGAGACGAGCTTCCAGATACTGTTTTCTGGTTCAGAACACCTTACATTTGTCATTGATTTCCCATTAAAAATTAGCACAGGGAAATGATTCTTGATTTTTTCTTCTGGTTATAACTTTCATTTGATTTCAAAAACATGTTTAGATGACATCAATTATGAAAGAGTGAAATAACTTCATAATGTTTCTATTGCACAAAGAGGTGCACAATCAAGAGTTATAAATTGAATCTTCTGAGTGGCATATTTAAGTGGTTACTTTAGGAGCTGAGTAATGTTGGGTTTAATAACAAACAAACTTGAGTAATATATTTTAGTACTTATTACAGTCTTGAATTTTTTTTTAAAGAAAGAAGGACAGTGAGAGAGAGAGACAGAGATAATGAATTTTTATTGAGTTTTTCACATGACTTTTGTTGCTCTGACACTTAGTTTGTACATGGGTGCTGGGGTTTGAACTCATGTACATGTGTATTCTGGGCAAGCACCATAACCACCAAGCCACTGCTCCAGCCCCCAATCTTGAATTTTTAATTGCAGTATTGTACCATGGTTATTACTTTAATAATAATTGCTTTTCTTGCATTTGATATTAACTATATGCTAGTTTTCTCCAATAGGATGGATAAAGTCATAAAAACTCAGGATCTGTATATTGATGGCAGGATTCTTTCTCCCTAACAACTACTACTATTACTTGGCCTCCCCTTCCTCTCCCTTTTCCTCCTTCTCTTCATATATTAAAATCAGCAATTTTAAAGCTATTTGACCATGGTCAGGGTCATCTTTTTATTTGCTTACCCTATTTCAGATGACTCACAGTGCAGCAAATGATGGTTAATAACAGCACAATTCTAAAAATAACTGAACCCCAGATTACTCCCCTCCTGAAACATCCCTAACAATTCACCAGTTGATGTGACAAATGATTCATGTCAGTGACCAAAGTCAGTCTTTAGCATGTAATTCCATTCTTTCAGCCAAAAAGATTCTATATCAGAGAAAGAATTGAGAAACCAAAACAAAAATGCATAAATTTCTTTATTTTCTATTTTCATAAGTAGATATCTAGTGCAAAGTTACCATTTATTTTGAATGACCAACAATAACCAAATCAGAATTTCTGTCTATAGCTTATCATGACTCTTCTTCTGTCCTGTTAACAATTCCAGGCAATTGATACTGTGGTCACAGCTGTCTTCTGAGGTGCACAGGTGGGCGTTTGGAGAGGCTCACTGCTTTGCCCCAGGAGAGATGCTCGGTGGAACTGGTACTCAAGCACCTTCCCTCTCCTTCTTTCCTGTACACCCTTCTGCCTCTAGTTTTTAAAGGGATAGCTTTTGTGAAATGTGGCATTATTGTTTCTGTAAACCTTTGTAATAGTTTCCTTGGGTTGCCCCAAAACATGTAACTTAAAACAGAGTGACTGAAGTCAGCAGAAATGTATTCTTTCAGTGTTCTGGAGTCTCTAAAATCAGTCCAAAATCAAGGTGTGGGCAGTCAGGACCTCTCTGCAGATGCTCACCTCTGCAGCATCCAGTGCCTCCTGGCATTGCTGTTCCTTGGCTTGATCTGTCTCAGGCATCGCATGGCCTCTTCCCTGTGTTTGTGCCCTTGCCATTCTCATGACACTCTTTGCATTCCGCACTACTCTAATCCAGTATGATTTTACTGTGATCCTTGTCTTAATTATATTTGCAATGATGCTATTTCCACATAAGATCACATTTTGGAATTTCAAGTGGATGTGAATTTGGGGAAGCACTGTTCAGTCATTACTGTTGTGTTTCCTAATTCTATTCTGGTAGGAAAATTGGGGCACTGGTTAGCATCACCAGACCAATGAACATACTGATATTTTTAATTAACAGTTTATCCCAATGTTTACAATGTGTGGAGCTTCATGAACTACAAGATCATGTATTCATTGAGTCTCTGTTTTTTAGGGTAAAATGCATGCTGTTTCCATCGTACAGGCTTCTGTACCCTGCACTCACAAAGAGTTCACATCCATAGCTTAGAACTTGCATATCTCGCTGCTTAGTTCCCTCCCAGGCATTGGGAAAGAGTAGAGATGTATTGTCTCATGTCACTGAGATGTCTATGCACCAGTGAAGAATATCTGAGCTTCAGGCATGCATCAGGAAAGTTCTAAGGTTGACACACTGAGCAGGAAGAATTTCACTGGGCTCCCTGAATGGTGATCTCAATCAATTAATGATTCTGTGATACTTATAACCAGGATCTCCAGCTTTTCCCATACAGTACTATCTTCTTAGGTTTATTGTGTTTACAGCATCTGGGGCAGAATTGGGTTGGGGTTGGCAGTAGTGTAGAGTGAAGTGTCACTCCTGTCAATGTTAATAGTGACTTAAAAAACCATTTGGCCAAGTGAGAGCAAAGCATTTAAATAAGAGGTCAACCTGTTATACTGTGCTTAATAGATGAGAAATGAACTTTGTATATTTGATCCAATTTTGTTTATATTGAAATGATTATTTTTTATTATAATAACTAATACGGGGAGGGGGTGGCAAGAGTGGTGGCTAGGCAGTTATGGCGCCTGACTGCCAAGCATGAGGACACGGGTGTTGGAGAAATGAAAGCCACATTAAAAACTAAAGACAATTGATTCTCTTGCTCTGTCTCACTCTCCCTCCCTCTCTTAAAAAAGAAAAAAAAAACTAATACAGGGCTTGGGATGTAACTCAGTGATATGAAACTTCCCAGCACTAAATAAAAACAAAGCATTACACAATTAATACATGTTGCATTTTATTTCTATTTTTTATTTTTAAAAGAGAAAGGGACAGTGAGAGAAAGCGAATCAATTTTATTTAGTTTCTCATGGACTTCCGTTGCTCAGACACTTCATTGTGTACATGGTGCTGGGATTTTAACCCATGTAGTCATGCATGCAAGGTAAGCGCTGTAACTGCTGAGCCACAGCTCCAGCCCCCACATGTTGCATTTTAGAAATTTAAAATATATATTATGGAAAGGAAAAAGATCCTCCAAAATTATGTTATACTAATTTTAATGACTATAGGTATATTTATTGCCTCCTTTTATTTCTGTGCATCTTTTAATATATAATTTTGAATCCTGCTTTTTTAAAAAGTTAAATCATAGATATTTTATATTTTGCATAGACTTCATAAACATCATTTTAATGGCTACACAAAAGCTTATGAGATCTAGAGTTTACATAAGAATTTCCCCATGGTTAATATTCAGATCGATGTGGGTTTTTTGATATTATAAATAATACTCAAATGGATAATATTGTATTAAATATTCTCACCCCAGCTATAAATATACTGATATCTGCAAATATTTTGTTATCTTTTTCTTGATTATTTTGTTCTCTATTGAGTCTAATATTTTTGTAATCTTGATTTGTATTGAAAGCTTCCTTTCCAAAATGGTTTGCTAGTTTACACTCCTGTTAGTAGTATATTCAAAGACCTCAATGTACTGAAACTATACTAGTACTAAATTATTATCAGTACTAACATGCTTTGTCAATAGTTACTGCATTTTTATTTATTTATGTTTTTGGTACGTGAGGATTGAACCCAGGCGTGCTTTACCACTGAGCTACATCCCTGCCCTCCCTTTTGTTATTTTGAGACAGGATCTCATTAAGTTGCTAAGGTTGAGTTGGAACTCAAGTTCCTCCTGCTTCAGCTTCTAGAGCCACTGAGATTTACAGGCATGTGCCACCATGCCTGGCTTTCCTTGTACTTTTTTTTTTTTAAGAAAGGAAGAGAGTGAGGAAGAAAAATAATCAATTTTATTTATTTTTTCATTTGCCTTCATTTCTCTGACATTCGGTTGTATAGATGGTCCTAGGGTTCAAACCCAGGTCCTTCCGCACACCAGGCAAGCACTTTAACCACTAAGTTACAATTCCAGTCTTTTCCTTGCTTTTTTAAGACGGTATTACTTTTATGACTTCTGTTTCCTATGGCCTGAATCCTCCCCTGGACATTGATATTTTGAAGTCCTAAGCTTCAGTACCTTAGAATGTTGCTGTGTTTGCAGATGGGGCCTTCAAAGAGATCATATGGTCCCTAATTCAGTACCTTCTTTATTTTCAAAGCGTATCACTTCCTTTTGAAAAGTCTACATTGTCAAAATGGAATAAGGACTTATTTTTTCAGTCTTTAATTTCATTAAATCACTGTTTATAAAGACAGTCTAAATATACAGAATAGATGCTACTCTCAGAAATTTCTTAAGTGTCTTAGAGATTCTATCAGAATCTTCTTCAGGTGAAGGACATGTTGTCTTGCAAGATGAAAGAAAGTCTCCTCTTTTGCCTTGTTTTCATTTGTGATCCTTCAAGAAAGCATTTGAAGTCTTTGTTCATGGATCATTTTATCCTAAATTTCCATATTTTTCCTTTAAAGATGTTAATATGATTTATTTGGAAATATCTCTGTTTTTTGCAGCTCTATACTCTCTTCATTTAGCTTTGCTTTCAGGTTAATCAAAAATGCCCTATCTGTAAAGCATGAGTTTGAATTTTTTTTGTTGTTTGTTTGTTTGTTTTGGTGGTGTTTGTTTCATAAACTATCCTTATATGGAAGACACACTTACCATTCTGAAATCTCTCCTGAGCTGAACCACCTTAAGTCAGTGTGAATTTGTAGCAACATATATCTTGCAAAACTAATGATTTGAATAACCTCTCTGTACAGGTGAAGGATATATTTCCTTCTGAAAAAAATTTTGTTAACAAAGGTTATTGGCAAATGAGGTATATAGATAAGATGCAGTCATTCAATGAGTGTTCATTGGGCACCCATTTCCAGGATTGCCCTGTCCTGAACTTTGTAAGTTCAGCCACAGGTGAACTTAGACCTGGCCAGAACATGGACCTGGCCAGTCAGAAAGGACCTGGTTATTATTCTGGAACAGGACCTCAGAGGCTCCCAGGTGACCCAGGCAGTGGTCCTTCAGATCCCAGGGGATGCCTCTGGGAAGCAGCTCTTAATTGAAGTGTTTTTTTTCTTTTCTTTTTTTTTTTAAGAGTAAGGGACAGTGAAAGAGTGAGACAGAATCAATTTTATTTAGCTTTTCCTCTGACCTTTGCTTCTCTGACACCCAGTTGTGTAAGTGGTGCTGGGGTTGGAAACCCAGATCCTTGTGCCTGCCAGGCAAGTGCTCCAGCCACTGAGCCACTGCTCCAGTCCTGGCTAATAGTCTTTTTAATCAGATATGTCTTTTTTTTTTTTTTTTAAGAGAGAAGGACGGTGAGAGAGAGAGAGAGAGAATATCAATTTTACTTAGTTTTTCATGAGGCTTTCATTGCTCTGACACTTAGTTGTGTACATGGTGCTGGGGTTTGAACTTGCCTACTCACATATGCCTGGCAAGCACTGTAACTTCCGAGCCACTGCTCCAGCCCCAAAGTGTTTTCATATTTTTGGCAAGTAATATAATCATGCCCAGCTGCATATGTTACTCTGGCCTCATGGTTATTTTAAGATTAATGAAAATGAAACAAGTCCTCACCTCTGGATTTTAGTCAGTGAGTGTAGGAAAGCAGACATGTGAAGATGTATGTCATGAGTGCTATGAGAGAAATATGTCTGGCGGAAGCCCATAGGTGGCAAGGGCCATGTTATTTGAGGTGAGTGTGAGGAGTACAGTGAACAGGAGCTGCATGATGGATGACAGTTCTGAGTTTTGGAAGATGATCAGCAGATGTTCATCAAATAGTGGGAGGCCAAGGGCCAATCAGGGGCAAAGACAATCCTGCAGCTTTGGAGTCTCTTATATTTCTAAGGAAACACCATCAACATGACTATGTCAGCAAAATGCTTATTGTACAAGTTGGCCCTTGACCTCACACCGTTTGAGATAACAGTAGTGTCTCATTGTCAGCAGTTGAGATTGGTGATCCAGTAATAGAATCTTCTCCAATATTTGATTGTCAAGAAGGTCGCTATGGAGACTTTGCCTGTTTTATTTCCAGTATAGCATTACTAAGGGCTAAGCCCTGGTGCAGGCAGGCAGAGCACAGCTTCATCACGTCTGTTTCCACACTGGGCCTCCTCATGTTCTCAGCTTTCCACTAACTGTGGGAGGGCTTACCCCTCACGTGGAATGCTGCTGTAGCTATGAAGCAAATGGCACCTTCTGCACACAAGAACTCTATATTTTCTCTCTCATTGTGTCAATGGTGAAGAACAAGTTTGACATTGCTGACGTTCTTAGGCCACTCAAATTTAATTATAGTAACAGCGATGAGAAGGGGAAAAAAAAGTGAGCATTCTCTCCCCAAAATTGTTGTGCCAAGCAGTGCAGCTACTCCCTGGTGAAAAGTTGCATTCTGGGAGTTGTTTCCACTCTTCTATTTGAGTATCCAGCACACCTGCTTCCCTCTCAAGTTCATCTGTCTTTCATGTGGCAACTTCTTGCATGGAATAGTGGAATATTGCTCACCATGGCTGGGCTGGAGGCCTACTTGTCCTGGCTGTCATCCCAATGAATGATATAGCTCCTTCTACATAGAAACAGAAAAAATAAAATCAGGATTGGAAATGTTGCAAGTCAATATTACAAAAGTATGTCACTATGGGGAGAACAAGGGATGTATTAATCACCCTTTAATCTGCCATATTGATGGGCTCCTTTCCCACACTGTCTCTCTCAGTCCTGTGTCATTGTCTCTTAATGCCCCCCCTTTTTGTGTGATAGCCAACATATTCAACCATTGTTTATTAAGCACTTTTCTGAGTAAAATATTTACTTTTAAGCAATGTAGAAGTCTTGGAATATTTTATTTTCCTAACTGTTGATGGACATTTGAAGTAATATTTAACCACAACTTGCTGTTTATTTGTGTGGGGAGAGCAGATAGGTACCATTTACAGAGCTTCTACCACATGGAAGATTCTCCACCCATTTTCACACAATTTTTAGGTCTCAAGATACCTAATGAAGTTAAAATGATTTTCATTTGCCTTTTGAGAAAAATGGAAGCACAGCAAAGTCGAATAATTTCCCAAATGCATGTAAGTGATATTGTTCTTATTTAAATGTGGCCTGATTTGCCATCCTGTGGTTTTCCTTTTTCAAGAAATTTAGGCTCAGTACGTTAAAGCTCTTCAAATATTCAATCCTTCTCTAATTACTTACTTTTGAATCTTCTGTATATACTAATTCCTAGTATATGAGATACGATTAGTAGCTATTATTGAAAAAAGAGAAGAAATGTAGGGAAGGTAGGAGAAAGGAAAAAAGAAAAGGGGGAAGAAAAGAAGGAAAATGAGGAAAGGAAGAAGGGGAGAATATGCCTGTGAAAACACTTCTTAGCTCCAGGAACCCAAGAATCTCTTCTACAGAATATAGTGAACTTGTGTGCTTGCTTAGTATGTGCTTATGAAAATATTTAATTACTGGAAACTCCACAGTGTATATTCATATGCATGTATCATCACTATTTATAATTGTCCCCCAGTATCCATGAGGAATTGATTCTAGGATACCATGGGTAACAAAGTGTGGATCTCAAGTCTTTATATAAAATGGTGCAATACTTGCTTATAACCAGTACTTCCTCTCCTATACTTTAAATCTGCTCTGGAGCACTTACAATGCCTAGTGTACTTTAAATGCCATATAAACAATTATTACACTGTATTGCTTAGAGAATATTGGCAAGGAAAAAATCTGTATGTATTCAATATAGATGCAATTTTTTGCTAATATTTTCCATCCAAAGTTAGTTGAATCCAGGGATGCAGAACCCATGTAAGTGGAGGTCCAATAGTATATGTGTGTGTGTATGTACATATGTACAGATATGTCTTTGTGTATGCATATATATATATGTGTGTGCATATAAGTATTTACATATATACACACATGCATGTGCATATTATGCATGTAGATGCTTGAGTATTTGGAAATTTGCTTGACAGGTTATTCAACTGTATGCAATATATTTTCTGTTTTTGAAGCACTCTTGGGCTAAGCCCATACACAGAGATTAAAACCCATTGCTTTAATGATTCAGTGAATAAGAAAGCAAATTAAATAAAAAAATTCCTGCTTCCTTGTAGATACCATATTTTGTTTTGCAATGAACCATTGGATACTTTTGTTTGAGAATTTTGTTTATTCATTTCTTCTCCTTTTGCATAATGATAGTTAAATTGTAATGAAAGAAATAAGAAAATTGGCTATTAGATAAAGGATCTAGTTCAACAGAACTATTTAAAACAGCTAGGAAATATTTTTGGACACAACTATATTTAACAAGCGCATTTTCCCTCCATATTATGATGTTATGAGTAGCAAAGTGAATTTTCTATGCTTGCTTGTAGAGTTCATCTAGTTCATGAAAATAATATTTTATGACGTTAAAATTTACGTGAAATAATTATTAGCTGTCATATATCTTTCGGAAGGAAATTTTCCACATAAAATACCCAGACACTTCTTTGAAAAATAGTAATTTTTCTTTGTTTGTATACATAATTCCTAAATTATTTTGAGGAAAACAAGAGTTAAATAATACAAGAGTTCTAAGCTTAAAAAAGTGTCCTTTTTGAAATATTGGGTCAAATTTAAACCTTGAAGATAGATTTTAGGATCTATATTTTCTTATTAGAAAATATATTTAAAGTACATTTTAGAGCAAATTAAAATTTTTGGAATCAAATGAAATATATTGGAAATGCAGGAGAGAAATTAGCATATTTAAAACATCATTTTTGATCCACACTAGCATGAATTCAAATTCCTCCCCTCCTTCATATCTATATTTCCCCTAGATTATGTGCTGTTTTGATCTTGGCAACATTCTTAATTGCTCAAATGTGAATGCAGTACAATCCTAATACATGCTTATAAATCAAGAATGATACTTTTAAGAATTAAAGATTTTGTTTGAGGAATTCTTTTTTAGAAGACTTATGATTTGTTTTGTTCTGCCTAATCTAGTAAGTCATCAGCTTTTCCATGTATTTTTTAAGAGAAAGTTAATTTTTCCATTTTTTTATTTTTTTCTTTATTTATTTTTGTATATGTTACTGGGGATCTAACCTAGTACCTTGTGCATGTGAGGCAAGTGCTGTACCACTGAGTCACTTCTCCAGCCTTCCATCTATTTTTTTTTTTTTCATTTGTTCAACATAGTTTTACATTTAGGAGGGAATCGTTGCCACACATTCATGAACACATGTCATGCATAATGACAGAGCAAGCCAAGGTTGATGCCAGTTCATGATCTCCCCCGTTTGGCTTCACACGGATCCCATGTTTCCCTGCTTTACCCCCGTGTTAGTTGGGCTTCTCATGGAAGTCAAAGGCTCCCCACTGGGTTGATAAATCCCGTACTTTCTCCCTCCAGCTGCCTTGATATACCTCCTATTCCCACCCCCTTCCCTTCATCCCCAGCATCATAGGCAAGGTTCCCCCTGTTCATGTAAAATTCACCCATGCTGAGGTTATAATTAACTTAGCCAACTTTCAGTCTGTTTCAGATTGTATTCTGGCTTCCACATATAAGAGAAAACATTCAGACCTTGAGTCTCTGAGTTTGGAATAGTTCACTCAGCATAATTTTTTTCTATCTCCATCCATTTGGCTGCAAATGCCATGATATCATTCTCTCTAATAACAGAGTAGGTTTCTATTGTATATATACCACAGTTATTGAATCTACTTGTCCAGTGAGGGGTATCTGGGTTGATTCCATAGTTTAACTATAATAAATTGAGCTGCTATAAACATCGATGAAGCTGTATCTCTTTAATATGTTGATTCTAACTCCTTGGGGGATAAACCTGGGAGTGAGATGGCTGGGTCATAAGGTGGTTTCAGCCCTAGTTTTTTGAGTAATTTCCACACTGCTTTCCAGAATGGCTGTACAAGCTTGCAGTCCCACCAACAGTGTGAAAGTGTTCCTCTCTTCCCACAACCCCTCCAGCATCTGTCATGCTTTGTATTTTTCATTTTTGCCACACTGACAGGAGTGAGGTGAAATCTCAGTGAAATTTTGATTTGCATTTCTCTGATTGCTAGTGATGTAGAGCATTTTCTCATATATTTATGGGCTTTTTGGACTTCCTCCATTGAGAAATTTCTATTTAGCTCCCTAGCCCATTTATTGACTTACTGGGTTATTTGGTTTTGGTGTTCAGCTTTTTTTTTTTTGCATATTCTGGATATTAGACCTCTGTCTGAGGTGCAGCAGGGAAAGATTTTCCCAGGAGATCTCCCAGTAATTTTCTCCTGTAGAGGGGTTGCAAACATTCACCTTCCCTGCTTCCTATGAAACAGACTTCAGAGCCACCCAAGTTGTACTCTTGGGCAGTTTAGTGTCTTCCTGCCCAAATTCTTGTCCCACTTAAGCCAGGGACCCAGGAGCCACTGGGAGTCTTGCGGATCCTGGTGCAGCTGTAAGGAACTCTTGCTGTTCCAAGGAGAATGGCTGCCCTGAACTGAGCCCACCCGGGACCATTATCGCCCCACTCGTGGGTGTGTTGAGGTCCCCACTTGCCCCAAGAGATGATGTGTGGGTCAGTCACAATCCCAGCAAGAGGATGCAGGCATGAAGGAGACCCCAACCCAGGTAGACCAGTGTTTGTAGAGGTTTCAAATGCAATCACTAGGGGGTGAGGAAGCCCAGATCCACTTGGAGTGTCCAAGACCTATGGAACCACTTCTATTCACAGAATTCAGAGTCTCAAAGTAGAGGAAAGCACTGGATCCAGGCTGCCCCTTCTGTTCATAGGTCCTTGAGGCTGATGCTAGCCTCTGCCCCGCTTGAGAGTTTCAGGCAGTATCTGTTGAACCTGCAGGCTGAACCCCACTGGGCTGCTTAGGTCCCATTGAGCAGAATGCTGGTCACTGACTCCACCTGCAGGTAGAGCGTGTAATGGGGTGGGCAGGAAGCCTCTAAGCGCCAGTCTCTGGACCAGTAGGGAGGGTCTGCCAGGCCCAGATAACCCCCAGGGAAGATCATCAAAACACTGGGGACCTGGAGCTGCTCCTCCGGACTGAGCTCCCTATTCCACTCTGTATCTGGTGTTTCTGGGTTCACCGTTCACCAAGAGGTTTCCTGTACCACCCTCCGGGAGGTTTCAAAATGGCAGTCCTGCCCCCCTTCTTTGAGTGATCACGTTCAGGGGACTCTAATTTGCCTGTACTAAAGCAGTCCCTTGGTTCCTGCTACTGCAGCAGGAACTTACTCTGGAGGTCCAGAGTCCCACGCCCAGGCTCTTCTGAGCACTCACCGCAGTGTCTGAGTTTATTTAAGTGTGTGCAGATTCCTCCCCTCCAGGGCAAATTCCCAGCCTGCAGCTGGCTGGGTAGCTGGCACTGGAAAATTATTATTTGGGATTTCCTGTATTTTTAGCTTGTACATGGTTCCTGTCACTAAACTTCCTTCCTTGGATAGTAATGAATTTGGGGAGAAATTTGGCTGTTCACCCACCTCACAGTAAGGCACTTTTCCCACTATTGGCATCCTGCATTCCCAGAGAGATTTTTAATTCGGCTCTGCCACAAGTGGCCATGATGATCCCCTCCATTAATTTTTTTTTTTAAAGAGAAGGACAGAGAGAGAGAGAGGGAGAGAGAGAGAGAATCGATTTTTATTTAGTTTTTCACATGGCTTCAGCTGCTCTGACACTTAGTTGTGTACGTGGGTTGCTGGGGTTTGAACCCGTGTACTTGTGCATGCCGGGCAAGCACCGTAACCACCAAGCCACCTCTCCAGACCCCCTCCATTTATTTTTAACATGCAGTTAAATACAAAATTTTACTCTATTCCTTCCAGTTGCTTAGAGTGGACACTCAGGTTGTTCTCAAGTTTCATCTGAATGAACATCTGAAGAATGCAGGATTTTCTTTTAAAATTCCACAGGTAAACTATTGAAGGAAAAGTAAAATCACAGATTTCAAGTAACAGAACACATTCCCTTCTTTTTATATTTCTTTAATTGCTTCTTGTTAATTTTCTTGTATGTACTTTTGAACATATTAATGAATTTGTTTGATATGACTTCTAAATCTTTTATTAAGATAGGTTTTAGGTTTACAGAGTATTTTTGATAAGTTTTCTACCTTTTTATTATATTTAAATAAGCATATTAGGAAGTTTACTAATATTACCTGTTTTATTTGATTACAGGAATAGAAATGGACTCCAAGTTGTCAATTAACCAGGCTAAGATCAAAATAGGATCCTACCTTTTGTTTTTCTTTTCCATACTTTTTATTGCTGCATTTTAGTTATACATCCCTGCATTCTGCGAGAAGTACCCCACCGAGGAATGGAGAAACCCAAGTGTATTGTGCTTGACTTTGCCTCTTTGTTGTTGTGTGGCTTTCATTCCATCATGTGGCATTTTAGGATCTTACAGTTTTAGAAATCAGTAAAATGGGAAAATTTGTGCTAAATGATTTTTTTGTTTGTTTCTCCTGTTCAGAAAATTTAAAGTTTTCCCTTAAGATATTCCATTAGGTAAACACTTTAAGAAATATTTTGGCCAATTAAGAAATGCGTTAAGTTTTCACAGATAATCCCAGTAATTTGTTAAACTGTAATGTACCAATAAAAACATTGTAAAAAGAAATTAAAAAATAGTTTAAAAAGAAAAGAGCATATGAATACTAGCAATGTACGTCAGTATAACCCATGAAAATAAACTGAAAAATACTAGAAAAAATGACTTTGTTCCTCTAGCACAGTGTGGCATGAAGGATGAGAAAGTGAACTTTTGATTAGTGCACATTGGGAGAAGTTACTAGAACATGACATTCAAGCCTGGTAAGTAACAGTGCCTGCAGGGGAGGAGACCTCAGGTTCCATTTCTAACTCACCGCAGATCACCCAAAGTCTGTAGATCTTTGTTTCTATCCATCAAGTGAAAGGATTGGAGCAAATGATTAGAACTTTCTTTTATAGCTCTGGCAGGAGTGTAAGATACAATCTTTAATTAAAATCAGAGCCAAGAAAACCAAAGGGAAAGTTCTGCTCAAGCTGACCATGTTTTATCAAATCAAAGATTGGTTACTCATACACGTTGAGTGCTGGTTTTTAATGAGCACAAAGTGTCAAAATGCAGGGATACAAAAATAGATTCCAGAAAGCTAAGTCTAGATAGATAAATGTACTGAATTGTTTGTAGCATCAGACGATCATTGCTGTCTTATCACTGTGAGCATTGTGCAGTAGAAAACAGAAGGGAAGTAGTTAGGAATTGTGCTTGAGGGTTCACTTCTGGGATGACATAATAATCAGAACTTAGTATATGCGCTTGAGTTTATCCAAAGGAGGCACTAGGGTGTAGCCTAGAGATAGAATTGTGCCTAGAAGGCATGAAGTCACGAGTTTGATCCCAGAACCAACAGCAAGGGTGGATGGGAAGATAGAGGAAGACCTAAGGTCTGTGTGTTCCTATGGCGGGAAACCTCTTTGAGATCCTCATGAATTGAGTATGATTGAAAGAAATGTCAGTGGCCAGATCATGAATGTGCGTTTGGATGTGGCATTCTAAATTGTTTAAATTTATCCTGGATAGAATGAGGATATTTTATAAAACAAAGTTTAAGTAGTAACTATTTGAGGGAACCTCCTTACTTTCTATAGTATAGTCAGGACAGATTGAAGGATACTGAACCAGGCACCAGGAAGGGAAGGTAGGTGTTTATTGTAGTTTTGGTGAGAAATGATTAGGAGTGTGAACTAAGATGAGTTGGATCTTATTTGAGTGGTGAATTACTACCCCAAGTATCAGTGAGTTACAGCAAAGAGTTTCTGTCTTCCTTATTATATGTAACCAATATAAATAGAGATGTAGGGAGAGACTGTTCGTTATGGTTATTTAAGGCTAACTGCTTCCAGTCTCCACATTAGGGTTAAACAAACACAGTAAATCATGACTGATCTGCTTCTCTTCTTTTTGCAAAATCCAACCACCTGGCCATCCCCAACTCCAAGAGGATTTAAAAATGCAGCCTTACAGAATCTCTGAAAGTGAAGAGTGGAATATGGTTGAACAGCTATAATGACAATGATGACAAAAAATCAGATGTAGCGGGAAAGCCGGGAAAATTTTATTTATGCATGAGTCCACATTCTTTGACTGACAGATTTTTACATATCGTTACTTTCTGTTCTCCCAGGAAACTTTCTCTGACCATGAGAAAGAGGGATCCTCGGTTAGATATTCTCAGTGCTGTGCTGATACATGTTTAACAACAGGCTCTCTATAACAAGCCCAAACCAAAAACCTTCTTTCAGTGCTCTAGTTATATTCTCCGGTGTGAATATTCTCACCAACATGAATTTCAAGTTTCCAACAAGATGTCAATGAACGCAGAGGTGGTAATAGATGCACAGCAGCACACCATTAGAATGCATTTCTATCACACATGCAATAGAACTAAATGATGTTAAGTGCATTGATAATGGTATAAGGTAATAAAATGATTAGGTTGTGGTGGGTTTTCACATATTTATGATCTTTCAAATTTAATTTATTTAATTGTAACATTGTCTTATTTAATTTTTAATAATGGCTGGTTCAGTGACTGGCTTACAAGATTCCTGAAAATTTTGTAGTTGGCTCTCGGAAGCCAATTATGGGCTGACTCCAGCACACCACTGGGTTTTCTTTTTCTCTGCACACCCACAGCATGCTGTACATGCCCCTACCATGATTTTTATTAAACATTATTTTAATTATTTATGTACTCATCTGACTTGTCTGCAGGATGATAAGATCATCCTTAAGGAAAAGAGCATTGTCTCACTGTTGAATTCTTCTGTGCTTAACATGATTGCAACACAGAAGAAACTCAGCCAGTACCAGTTGAGGTAGAATGAAAACCTTTTTTAAATGAAATAACCATATCAGTGCTTTTGCTTTCCATTGATCCTTATTTCCAGGGGCCAAGTCAGTCCACTGCGTAAACAAAGTGTTGCTCTAGGCAGTTGTTGCTATGTGAACCTCACCTTACCTGAAAGTACTTAGCTGTTGAAAAAGAATGTCTTAGAGCTTGACTTTGCTCCTTCGGATGCCTGGCAATTTCTCTAGAAAATGTTTCAAGTGAAATTTCCACTTGAGATCTGTACTGTAGCTTTTGAAAATTCTGTTATACTTTGGAAACTTATTGTACAGGTTTTGTGTGAATAGTCTAAATACAACCACTTAATATTTTGTCTATCAATTGAAGCACATTATTAAAGACGCAATTATTCATTATTTGTGTCCCTTTCATAACAATGTTGACCATATAACAGTCTCTCGAAATGTCTGTTTAAACTGACTATTCTACTTCTAACCCAAATCTCAGTATACTGAATCCCACGTTATTTTCTGAAGCTCCCTGAAGATCTTCCGTATTTTTCCATTTGATTGACTTAGCTGCATTTTTATTATGGGAATGCCACTGCATTCAACTTGAAATTAATAGGTGGAGATCTCATTGCATTATGTTTTCTTTTTAAGCTTTATGAAAATTCAGTGTTTTGCCCCTGCCTTACAATCCTCTTCACAGTATATTCAACTGATTTGCCACTTCAGGGACTAAGCAGCATTCTACCTAGAAGTAAAGAGTGCATGGCATGACAAATTGCAGGCACTTGGTATGGCTTGGTTATTGGAATCCTTATCTAAACTATTTACATGTCAGGTTTTTCTGGTAGCCCAGAATAATTTGGACAAATGAGACTCCCCAGTGGTAATTACATTTCCTTAACAACATTTTGGTGAATGTACATAAAAGGTAATAATAGCTTCCACCAGTGCCCTGCCCTGCAGCATGTCACAGACGCAGATTCTGATAGTGTCTGACACTTATTACTTAAGCCATATATTTCTAAAAGCAGAAGTCTCTGCAGTGCCTTTTCCCAAATGATACCATTTCAAGCTGCAGAGTCAAAAACCAGATTATGTCTGTAACTTTCTATGGAGGTCAGACACATTTTGGGAAAGCCCATACTTTGTAAATCTGGAATTATCAAATGGGGAATATGAAATAGAGTCTCTAGATTCCCTGCTCTCCCCACTACAGCAAGACATGGTTATTCATGACCAGGTGTTGTCTTGCTCAGGTACTCACAGACAGAAAAGTGTTCAAAACCATTATTCCATAGCTTCTTTTCTCAAAATAATGAAAAGGGAAATCTCTGGCTTTCAGAGATCATATTTGCTATTCCCCATGAACTTGCATTATTCTCAGAATCCCACCAGGTATAATTCAGCTATGCTATGGGTTAACGCATGTATGTTCCCATAGTGCCCCAAAGCTAGTCTTGTGACATGGTGTGTGTGTGTCTCTATGTCTATGTGTGTCTCTATGTCTGTAGTAATACAAGTTTGTAAAACTCTGCATAAAACCTTCTTTTAAATTTGTGAAATGTATTAATGTAATTTAGTCTCTGAGTAATCCTCGAGTAAGATGTTTATACCTTTATGCATCTTTTGATTCAGTGTGCTGTTTCTCAAATTCAGTTCACTATGTATGTCACCTAGGCCAACCATGAGGCAGAAAGCACACTGTAATCTAAAGGAGGACATTTAATGTACTTGAATTAGGCCAGGAAGATGCTAATTTACCTGTGTTCACTTGTGCTGGAGCATGCCCCAGTGTGACTTGTGTGCCAGGACTATGTTACATGGATGTGAAGTAAAGCGCAGTAAGGAATTATTTCTTCCAAGGGATTCATAGTCTAGAAAAAATATTTTAATTTGACAAATTATAATACTAAGTAGCAAATGTTAAGATGAACTGAGAAAAAGCAGGATCATAGTGTTTAAAATCTGGGACCCAACTTTGCATCCCCTTCCTTAACTTAAATACTGGGAGATCTTGAGCCAGAACTTATTTTATTTCTAGATAATAGTTTGTCCATGCTATAAAAATGATAATTTTTGGCATTTCCATTATCAAGGATGAACTGACTAACTTGGACCAAATTTGCCTCCCAATTGAAGCATGTAATAAATAGACAAAATCTTTAAATAACTGTTTTCAAAACATTGGGCATTTTAGGAAGTAAAGGTAGCAATCCATGTAAGAGAGGAAGTAAGCTAGTATTTGCTTCTGGGAGAATTTCCAAAACAATTGGTATTAATGAGCTCTAGATTGTGTCTATATGATTTATTCAACTTTATACATTGTATATTTACCTTTTCTAATGGGCTGTATAGTATGTATATAAGCTTTGTTTAGAAAAGATTCAAATGAAAGTAGAAAACTATTAGTGTCTGTAATTCATTTATAAACAGAGGTACTTTCAATTTAAATATTTTTTTAATTAAGACCAAAGTTTGCAATGCTTCTGCTCTCTCTGTGCACAACCTCCAGGAAACTGTCAATGAAATGAGACTTAGACATGCTTTTCCTCAAAAATTCTTCTATTAATTCTCTTAACTTGTAGTAATATTTGTGTTTATTTTATGCAGCCATTAATTAAAATAACTTAATTCAAAGTTGTACTAGTGACTCTATAGAACATAACCAAACTTTTTTCTTAGTTTTAATGTGAGGTATCCCAGTAAAATTCTTGTCACAAAAGTATTACATTTTTCCCAGAAGAATTGATTGTCATAATAATATTCCTCCAACATATTATATTCTCTAGATTAATACTGGACCAAATTTTATAGCTGCATCTATTATCTAAGTAGTCACTTGTGTATTCCTTGCAGCTTTTTAATTTATGTTAAGCCTGGAAAATTAAATGGAAAAGTGTCTCTAACAATGAAATAAAAAGATGATGTGTCCATTAGGATGTCATTGGTTCCAAGGAAGTAACTAAGCCGGAGGCAACCAAGACCCCAAATGATTCCTATGCAGGCCAGGGTATGCAATTATTATTTATGAGAATAGTATTTGGGGCACCCTATATGTGTTAGGCAGTGATTGAGGTACTCAGCATACGGTTGTAAAGATAAAATTTTTTGTACCCATGGAGCTTAGAATTCCACAAGGGAGAAAAGTCACACATAAAAATAAATGCAAGAAGGCTGGAGCAGTGGCTCAGCAGGAAAACACTTCCTTAGCATGCACGAGGACTGAGTTCAAACCCCAGCATTATGTACGCATTTAAGTGTCGGAAAAACTAAAACCAGAAAAAAATAATGTTGACTCTCTTTTTCTTTCTGTCTCACAACACACACATATACAACTCTCTCTAAATAAATAAACATAAGAAATAAGTGTGTATGTGAGAGAGAGGTATGTGTTTTCTCTCTCTAAAAAATAAATAAATGCAAGAAATAAGTGTATATGTGTGAGAGAGAGAGGGAAGGAGGTTTGTCATACTGCAGTATGCACTTGGATGAAATAAAGCAAAGAAATAGATATGAAGTGCTCTATGAGGATTTTGTGTTTAATGGAATGGTCTGCATGTCTCCTTGAGAAGTTGATGCTCAAGCCAAGATCAGAGGGAGGTAATACATTGAGAGAAAAGAGATATACTTAGGAAAGGATTCCTTGCAGAGGAAATTAAAACCAAAAAATCCTTAAGACAGAGCATGTTCGTTCCTTTAAAAGAACAATATATATGTGTGAACCAGAGTGGGAAAAGAGCCACTGGGTGGGAGGGGAACCAGGAAGACGAATGAGGCAGTGGTTTAAGTGCCTCTTTCCTGAATGGGTGGGTAGTCACTGGAGAGTTGTGAGCAGAGGTGAGGCATGATCTGAACTGTGTTTTAAAAGGGTCACTGTGGCTGTTGTGTTAATAATCAACAATGGGCAGATGGAGAGAAGCAGACACACCAGTCAAGAGGCTACTGCAATAAACACACGTCATTGGAGCTTGGACCAAGTTTACAGGGGTGGCAGTAGCAGGAGCTGCTTTCATTACAACATTTAGCCAGCACCATTTGCTGATGGATTATGTGTGGAGAGATACAGCATTATTCTAATCTGAGTACCTGGAAGAATGGTGTTGCCATTCGCAGAGACAGAGAATAGTATGTGGAACAGGCTGGAGGCAAGGGGAGATTTGGAATTTGTCAACCAAATTGAACATGTAATGTTCAATTACATGTTCATGTTCATTACATGCTCAATTTGCTACGATGGTGTATGAGTCTAGAGTTCAGGGAGAAGATGCAGAATGGAGATTTTATTTGGGAATTGTCAGTATTTATTGGGATGAGTTTACGTGAAAAATGAGTGCAGAGATGAGAGGTTCGAGACTGAATTAAGAAACAGCATCGAGAGACCGAGAAGGTGTAGACACCCAGCGAAGTATACTACTAGGTGCCAAGTGAAAGTGTGCAGGAAGTGCTGGTCTCCTTATTGGTTACATTCCTTCTGAAGCCATGGCTTCTGAAAGACAAGATGAATAAAGGCAAATGACCATTTAAGAATAGTGTGTGACCCACTTGATGTACTTCAGTATTTGGAATTTTGGACCAATAACATATCTGAGGAAGAACCATGATCAGATTGCAACATCTTTTCTTGGTATTGTATCTAATATAATATATAGATTCTCATTTCCTAGGTGGCTTGAGATTGTGGCTATGAATTAGGTTTTACTTTCCAGAAGCAAAAGAATGACTTTCCCAAACTTACAGAAGGAGAGCTTAGAATTTAATCACAATGTTTTGATGTACAATTGATATAATCAGAATTGATTCATTCATCAAATAAATATATATCGATTGTCTTCTTTGTATTGGGCACTTTGGTACCCACCATGTGAGATACGGTGAACTGAATAATTTCTCAGAGAGCAAACATTAGGGGAGGGAAAATGTCAAACAAGCAACTGTACTGCAAAGTGATGAGTGATAGTTTTGTGTAAGGAAACGGAGTTGAAAGTGCTCATAGATGAGGGGCACAGAATTTAATCTTGTGTATTTATCAAATGTTTTCCAGAAACAGGAATCAAACACAGGCATTCAATAGCAATATTCTCCAAGGACATTTGGACACCTTCCTTGTTTCTGAATTCCTGTCTCATGATAATTTTCCAAACTTGTGCTCCAGGTTCTTCCATTTCCTGGCAAAAGCATTACTCACCATCCTCTGCTATCTGAGCCTCATCTTTATGCCCAGATACTTCCACATTCTGTGTTTCATTTGCTGCCTTTCTTTGCTGCTTAGGATACAGTTTATTAGTAAGCATAAAATGCACTTCTTTGAGAGAATGTAAAAGGCATTAGAAGCTAGCTATTGAGGGAACAACTGCTTCATTACTTGCCCCAGAAGCAAGTCATTTTAGCAGCCTGCTTCAGTTATTCATCCATGAGGAGGCGGAATGGAGAAGTAAACATCTCCTGGCTAATTGTATCCTGAAGCCCTGGATGCTTTGAAATTTTGCATCAAAATTAATGAAGTAATGAGAGGTGCCATTGCTACCCATATTTTTCCAGCTGTACAGTTTGCGGATTTTATGCAATGAACTTGAGAAAAATCAAGCTATTTCCATATATACTTTTTAACTTACATTGCTTTTGCTTGCTGTAGATTAAGAAAACACTTATTGCTGCAGCAATGTTAGATAACAGTGATAGATGCTCTTTCTTTTATTCCTTCTAGAAACAGAATTTATTTTCTTCCTTTTAAAGGACATTTTCCTTTTAGCACAGAAAAACTTCTAGCACAGAAGTCATGGATTAATTAATTTAGTAAATCAATTTCATACTATTTATTATATTCCTGCTTTATGTCAGGTAGTTTGTTCATAATTGGAAATAAATTGCTAAAAACATAGACTGTCAGAATTTACTGGTAAATATTGAACAAGTTAAAGAGGAAATAGATTTATATGAAGAAGAGAAAAATTACATAAGAAAGTTGTTTTGTGCCTTCTAATTTTTCTAGTAGAGAAGTTGAGATAGAGTATCAAAATTATTTGGTCATTAGTTTCACATACTCTAATGTAAAGATTACTTGGTGGGCCTTGTTCCAAAGTGGGAACCTACATGTCTGTCAGAAATTAAATGCCCATGTCTTTCACTGACAGACTGAGGCATGACACAGAGGACAGCTGTGAATGTCAATGTCTCTTCTTTCCTTAAGTGATGCATTGTACTTGCCTGGACTCATTTTCCTGCTTTTGTAACTGATGTTTTTCTCTTGCTTTTCCATGTGGGGTGTTTTGTGGATGACCTCTAAATGGGAACTTGAGGTATTCAATTTTTCAACCATATTCCAAAATACCAGCTCTGCATTATTATTTATAAATGATGTGAATTTTGTGACAGGAAGTCTAAGGAGAAAGATAGGGAGCTTGTGTTTTATGTATGTACACATACACATATAAATATATTTTAGATAGTTTTGACTTTTTATGAAGAATTCTAATTTTCTGGATTTGTATCTTGATGAAGAAGTATTGGCTTAAAAAGAACCAGCAATTTCTTCATAATAATATAAGTAATCATGTTAAAATGAAAGCAGAGATGTCAAACTATGTCCAAGATTTACCAGGTTTAGACACCAAATCAGGCTAAATAAACAGAGTTGGCATATTTTGATTTTTCACAGGAACTTCTGTTAAGCTAAATGTTCATAAAGCAACTCCAGAAAGGAAGGAGTAAAGACTGGGAAGAGGAGGCTCAAGAGAAAAAGAACATGGGCCAGATTTCAGAAGACCTTCCTCTGGCTTCTTATTATGAGGTGGTTGATGTTGATATTGGCCACTGTGTGCTGTCATGGGTTGTATTGCAGACTCTGACACCTGATGCATGCTCCTGAAATCTCTTGAACAAGGCCCCCACCTGTTTTTCTCTTGCTAGAAGAGCAGATATTTAAAGGATACTGTTTAGTCTATCATCTCTTCTCTCTAGAATGACAATAATTTGAAGACTTACATGTAAATGATATATCTACTAAATGAGCATGAGATAACATGATACATCAGAGAACCTAATAGTAGTTCTTAGGTCAAAGGAGGAAGTACAACATTTTCCCCCTATAACTCTAAACATTGGAAGGTACTGAGGACAAAAAGAAAAGAAAAACCTTCAAATAATTAAATAATTTTCTTGGAGGAAGCACAAAGTGATGAGTTGTCCACCTGTGATGTTCAGAAATGCAGAATATTATTTAGAGTTTGAAATCACCTAAAATTTTAGATGCTATTTATGTAATAATTTATATATGGTTGAATGTCAAACATAGGCAAAAATGTCTCACATGCGTTATTTTATAAGTGTCATAACACTCTAAGGTTATATAGATGATTTTGAGACAGAGAAAGCCCAAGAATGTCCCCTGAGGGTGAATGACTAATAATTTGGGAAGCTGTAATTAATTTGTTAGCTAAGTAATTTTTAAATGAATGTACACACATACACATGTGTATGTATGTATGTATATGTATAGCTGATTGTGCATTTCCCAGATTTAAATGACTGCATAAGTATTATTTGGCTTCTTGGGGGAGCAAAGAGTAAGCTACATTGTTGACTCCTCCTTATATCCCTCCCTTTCCCCTTCATTACCCTCCTTATCTTGTTGGGGTATATAAGTGGTTTTTTGTCATGTTGTATTTTTCATCATACTTGGGAGCATTGGTGTTTAGAGCATAGGTATTTACTGTGGTTACATCTTCCTGATGTATTTTGTTCCCATTACTATGATGTAGTGGCCTTCTTTATCTCTTCTGATTAAATTTGGGTTGAAATCTACTTTTTTGGATATAAGTATTACAATACCAGCTTGCTTTTTCAAGCCATAAGCCTCATAGATCCTCAATCTGTCGATGTCTTTGGCTGTAAGATGGGTCTCATGAATGAAGCATATTGTTGGATTATGTGTTTTGATCCAATATGCTAATCTTTAGATGGGTGCATTGAGACCATTCACATTCAGTGTTAGGATAGTTATGTTCTTGTGGTTCATAGTCATTGTGTTATATTAGTCAGTTCTTTGCAGTCTTGGTGTGTTTTGAGAGTGTGTACTTTCAATGAATTTCCTCTGTGGGTTTTGAGGATTGTTTGCTTATTCTTCTATATTGAATTTTTTAATTCTTTGTAATGCTGTTTTTCTTTTCATGAATGTTGCAAATTTGATTTTATTGTGAAATGTTCTATTTTCCCTTTGAATATGGAGGTGAATTTTGCTGGGTATAGTATTATGAGCAGCAGGATGTGGTCAGAGACTGAAATATCTCCTTCCAGTATCTTCTCACTTTTAGGGTCTGAGTTGAAAAGTCAGATATGATCCTTATTAGTTTGCCTCTAATATGATTTGACATTTCTCTCTTGCAGATTTTAGTATTCTTTCCTCGATTTCCATGTTATACATTTTGAATATGATGTGTCTCAGTAGCTTCTCTTCTCATTATTCCTATTGGGTGTCCTATATGCTTCCTGAATGAGTATATACGACTCTATTTTGATATGGGAAAATTTTTCTTTAACTATTTTGTTGAGAACCTTCTGAATGTGTTTGTGTTTCAATTCCTTCCTGTATCCCAATTACTCTTCTGATTTGTTCCAGAAACTGAAATTTCTTCTTGTGCTTTGTGCATTTTTTTTTTTTTTTTTTTTTTTTTTTTTTTTTTTTTTTTTTTTTTTTTTTTTTTTTTTTTTTTTTTTTTTTTTTTTTTTTTTTTTTTTTTTTTTTTTTTTTTTTTTTTTTTTTTTTTTTTTTTTTTTTTTTTTTTTTTTTTTTTTTTTTTTTTTTTTGGCATCCATGTGTTGAAGCTTACTCAACCAATCTTACTGCTGGAAGTTCTTTCTTCAAAAGCTGAGATTCTATTTTCCATAGAAGTTAGTTTATTATTAAATTCTTTTCCATTACTTTCTTTTCCAGTATGTCTATTTCTTTGCTAATAGAGTCTTCCATCTCTTGAATATTTTCACTTAGTACCTTCATTAAATCTTCTTTTAGTTCATTGTTCCTTTCAGTAATCCGATCATTGATAGTTTTTTCCCTAGATTTTCATCTCACTCCCTGTCTGTGGGCTTCTTGTTAGGGGGATTGGGGGCTTGAGATGAATCTTTTCTAGTTTGATTCCTCATTTTTGAAGAGCATCTTCTGGATCTTTGAATTGAGATTCCCTGTGGTGAAGCAAGGCAGGTCTCTGGGTACTTCTTCCTTGTAGGTCAAAGGGTAGGGTCAGACAGCACCCCTTTGATGACCAGCTTTTTCCAGAAAGCTACTTACACCTGGAGCATCATTTTGTTGCACCTTTTGGATCTAGCATCTCACATATGAATCTCTAATCTTTTGGAGGTATGGAGCAGACCACTGGATATTTGAAATGCCATGGTGGGGGTGAGTCACTGTGTCCTGGGGTCTCGGAGGCATGGGGCATGCCAGCATGCTGTGATGGGATGAGAGATTCATGGCAGTGGGGACAGGCCCTATATATCTAAACTTGGCAGAAGGGTCCTTGGGGTATCCTGGGCTTTTGTCAGACTGGGAGCAGTGTCCTAGGCCCATATAACTGGTGGTCCAGACAGCTGTAGGTGGGGCTCCTCCTTGGAGGTTTTCTGGTACCTTACAGTCTAGTAGCAGAGTCCTGGATCCTTGCAGTGGCTGGGCAAGGCAGCTCTGAGCATGGGTCCTCCAGGAGGCTGCAATTTAAAATTAGATTTAAGTGACTTCAAAATCCTTTCTTTTACTTTCATGCCTCATTAGGTCTCAGGAATTTCTTCTTGGACACCTCATATTATCTAGACTTTCAGTTATGTTTGACCAAAGAGAGAGTGATGCTGCTGATCTCAGTAGAGTGACCTACCCTTCATCCCAGTAATTCAGGAGACTGGGACAGGAGGATCACAAGTTCAAAGCCAGACTCAGCAACTTAGCAAGTCCCTAAAGAAGTTAGTGAGATCCTGTCTCTAAAATTTAAAAATAAAAAAGATTGGAAATGTGGCTCAATTTGTTGAGCATCCCTGGATTCAATACCTGGTACCAGGGGAAAAAGAGAGAGAGAGATAAAGAGATTCATAGATCCTGAATCTTTAAATCCTTGATCATGTACCTGTTCTGATTCAGTACCTCGTTAAAGTCTTCTCTCTAACCCAAAAGAAATTCTCCTTGGGTTCTAATTTGCTCCTATTACTGCCCCTTTGATGTGATATCTACACATAAAAATGGTTGAACAAGTCAGGCACAGGAGTGCGATCTGTAATCTCAGTTATTCAAGTTGCTGAGATAGGAGAATCAGAAGTTCAAGGCCAACCTAGCCAACCAAGTGAGACCCTATCTTAAGGGGAAAAAAGTTAAATAATGTCCTGGGGTTCTTTCCTAAGGATTATAATATGAGCATGACTCAGTGAGGTTTTAACACTCTCACAGAGAGGAAATTTTAAAAAAAACCTAAAAAAAATATTCAGGGAGAATATTTCTCATAGCCTGGGATCATTTATATCAAAATAACCACACCCAAATAATGCCTCTGAGGAGTACATTCTATTCAAGTTTTACCTTTGTGAGGTGATAAAAGTCAAGAAAGAAGCCATGCTCTTGCCTTAGATTATAGATTATCACAGGCCAACATTTACATGTCTACACTCTCTTGACATGCATGACGAGCTTCCAGGATACCATGCCTTTCCTGAGCCATATATGATGAGTTCTTTGTGCTTTTTCAAATTCACGTCTTTTAATTCTAAAGAAACTACTTCTCTATTAGGTATGCAACCCTCAATATTTCTTCTTTAGAGCATTTAAAGTGGGTTAATCATTACTGGAAAGGGATAATGCATAAATATCAGTGAAAGCCCAACATCTGATTTAATTACCTACACATTTAAAAACCTACAGAAGTGAAGTTACTACACAGAGAAGGAGCTGCAACAGTGAATATCACAATTTCTCTAGCAGCTCTTTTCTAATTTAGGTTCTTAGGGACTGTCATCTCAGAGGAGAATCCTCATATTTAGAAAATAGCTGAATTTTAACTTTCATCCTCAAATTTAATTTTATCATTGTTTTGTTTTTAATGAGCGAGGTCTGAGTCAACATGCCTGAAGCCTGTACACCATCTATTCATGTGTTAAGGCAAGCAAATGGGATTGGGGACTAAAGCAACAAATGACCCATTGAGTCTTTCTATGCTGTGTATCATTATAATAGAGAAATCTGTTTAAAGTAGTTATCTAAGTAGGTAGATAGGTATATAGGTAGTTAAGTGGATCAATCAATTGAATCCCTATAGAACTTCTGCTATTTTTTCTGAAGGTACTACTTTCTTTACCATTATGTTTCTTCATAAAGTGGCTCAAAACATCATGTGATGTGAAAATAATATAAAATGTAAATATGCACAGCAAACAGCAACGATAATGTGTTTTAGCACCTTCATGAAGCCGTGACAGGGCACATGGCAGCAACTAGCAGGAGAGCCAGATGTCCACTGGTACTTTCAGGAGTCAGGGAACAGCAGAGCAGCAACCACAGCATCCTGCCAAATTCGCTATTATAATGTGAATGAACTTGTGATTTCAGTATTCTCAATTAAAAATCCTAGTGGTTGCCTTACTGGTATGTGGAATTAAATTTGCTTATGTTAACTAAAAATAAGATGGTTTTTGGCAGGGAGGAAGAACTTGTCCTACCATTCCCTTCCTGTCCAGGCTCATCCCTGCCTCTGCTGTTCAGGTGCTGTTCTGTCTTTAGAATGTGCACTTCCTTGTGTTTCTTTCCTATCCCCTGGTGAAACCCTCTTCATTTCCTAAACCCATTGCAAACTCTTTTTAGTACTGCCTACCCTGAACACATTTTCTGTTCTTCCTTTTTCCCCTACTTCATGTGCCCAAAAGCACAGACAGAACAGCCCAGCTAGACACTGAGATGGTCCTCCTCTTTCTCTTCCCAGGTGGGCTTATGAGAGCCTCAAATGCAGAGCTGGCTTAGATTCACTTTTCCAACTTCCTTCAGCACCTAGCAGTACGTTGAATAAATGAGCAATTTTCCATAATATAGTTCTTGTTTGTCCTGGTGAAAGACTGAAAATTGAGCTCAATGGAATAGTAATTTTATTGAATATGACATTTATGCACTCAGAACTCCAAGTTTTTAGTGAAAATGAGAAGTGGGCACCTTTGAAATAAAAGAAACTGTCTCTCTTTACACCAGTGATATATACATATAAATAAAAATGTATATGCTGCTTGGAGCCCCTTCATAGATAAGCAGAGTCTAAATGCAGAGTCATGTCTTATGAATATGATGTGTAATTGAAAAGAAATTAACTTTAATGTGATCATGAGGATGACTTTATGTTAGTTTATTATTGTGGATGAAGGGAAAAATTGTGTAGTCCATGTGAATAATAAGTGCTGAGTTTACAAGTATGGTTTGTTGTTGTGGCAGCCAAAGTATTACAGGATGTATTAGAACAGGCTATGTAGGCAAGAGATTAATGCTGTAATGATAAAGATCCAAAACTATTTAATAATGGAGTGGTTGTTTGATATCTTCAGTGAGATGATCAAGAACTTAGACACAGATACATGCTTGTCTACAGAAACTACTTGATTGCACAAATTGAGTCCCTACCCTACTATTCATTAACTAATTTTAAAAATGGAAACTATGTTGATTGCAACTGACATGGAAAATTATGACACTAGAGGTGGTACCCAATCTGGTGTCTTCCTGATCACCATGTACATTTTTTTCTTCTTATTGTTAGCAAATTATTCATTATTGGAAGCTTGAAAAACAGAGAAACAAAAAGTAAAGAAATCAAGTTATTATAGAATCCCCGATGCAGATATAATCATACATTATCTTTTGGTGCAGAGAAGTTGAGTAACTTGGCAAATATTACACAATCAGCAAAGGCAAAGTTAGGATGCAGATTCAGGTAATTTGGCACTGATATCTGTAGTTTAAATCATTACACTGTACTGAAAATAAGTATTTTGTACCCAAACATTGCATTAGTGCACTGAATAGTTGAATCCAACTCTGACTTAGGCTCAAGTGTGACACAAATCTTTTAATCCTTCTGTTTTACAATGAAACACGAATATTTAAATCTATGAGAACAGGTTGATAATCATAGTTCCAATCTCTAAAGAAAAAAAAAGTATCAAATACGTTCAGCATTTGGTTATAAAAATCAAGAAGCTTGAGTCTGGTTTGAATTTTCTTTAACATCTGCTGTGAAGCTCCATTTGTCTTTGGAAGATTGAATATTTTCTTTTGTTCTCTTCAACATTTTTTTCTATTTATATTTTACCTGGAGAAATTAGAGAACTAAGTACTCTACTTACTTTGGAAAGCCTGTTATGTGGTATTATGGGCAGCTGACCTAACATACCTGTTTGAGCATAAAAGAGAAGTGGAGATGTTTAAATGGAGCCTTGAAAATTAGCAGTTATCTCTCATCACCAGTTGGTGAATAAATTGATGCTAATAGATGTAGAAAAGGTATCAAGTAACTAACCATCTCATTATTGTTATTGTTTTTTTTTACCTGAGATGAACATTTCTACTGGACTCTGCTGATGAGAGTTCAAGGTCAAATGCTTGACTGCACTTCACCACACCAGGGCTTTTTAGAGGGCATAGGAAGGGTGGTATCATTTATTTATTCAACAAATGTTTCCTGAACTCTTACTCTGCTTAGCTGCATGGAACTAGTAACATAAAACTTGGCCCTGATGAAGTACCGAATATTCACATTTACATGGATCCTAACACCATCTCCCCAGGTTCCTGCCTAGAGGACCTATGAGAATGCTTTTGTCCCCATTGGTTCTCCATGGAGCGTCTGTTAGCAACAGCTGAGGTAGCAGCAGGCAGATAATAAATTTAAATTGATTCCTTTATATTTCTTTATGTTCCTCTGAGATGAAATGAGTTCATTCCTGAGTTCCTGGGTTTCCAATATAATTAGTTTCTTTCTGACTCCTTTTCTGTGTCCTCTCTGACTTTCTCTCTTACATTCCATCTTGTGTATTGAGGCGTGTATCTCTCATTGATTTCCAACATTAGCCACTATCAGTGATTAACAACTAAAGAGGTTTTACTGGAGAAGAGATTACTTGTTTGATGATCACTTTTTAGGGTGGTTGTTATGTCCTGAAACTTAATATGAGTCATTGGCTTGTGTGTGTGTGTGTGTGTGTGTGAAGTCCTTGCTGCTAAGCCTTGTCATTTTGAGGATGACAAAAGCAATGCACATTATTGATTATGCTGCAAGGGATTAGAACCTCAAAGTGCTGTTTGCATCTGAAATGAAAACATATCAATATTGGCAAAATAGATATTTGAGGATTCAGGAAGTATCCTTTGCAAATAAATATGCTCATTAAAATAATCACCTAGTTCTCTTGTTTATTCATCATGTACATTGTCTTGCCTCATGAAGTGATTCCTCACATTTGTGTTAGTTTATCATTTATACTTAATGTTCTTGGGTTCTTGTGATCATAAGACAATACGTGTGATAAGAAAACATTCATGAAATATTAGCAAAATAAAAATGAAATTTTAAGTATGTTTGCAGTGGTAGTTGGTATTCAACCCAAGTGCTACTTGGGTTAAATACGTAATTGTCATTATTCATCTGTAAAAGAGTAGTTATATGTGAGTCAACCTAATTGGTATAAACACGAATAGGTCAGTAAATATTTTATTTTGGAAAGTTGCTTTCTAAATAAGCATACTTTGCAGATAATTTAAGTGTATGCCTTGAGTTGTTACAGCTTCTATATTAAAAGGAAAGATGGAACTATTTCTAACATAGTACCTCTTTCTTCTTAGAGTATTCATACTTGAAGGCTCAAGGTCATTACCACACACAGCAGCTTTACTTTAGTGTTGTAGTGTGGTGTCTCAGAGGTTGTGAAATCAGCAGGAGTATTTCCAAGGATGTGTTTCCTTTTCTCTTTTTGCCCACCAATGAATTGCCATCTCTTCCTTCTTTATGTTCTAAATGTCTCCATCGTGCACTGATAGCAGATTTAAGGCAAAGTAAACAAGAAGATGCCAGGACAGGGAGACTTGTGAATTGAGCCCATTTAGGTGCCATGGTATGAGCAAATGATCCATTGAAACACAAAGGACCAAACAGATACTCATGGACTTAGAATATAAAACGAAGCTTGCAGTGTTAAAGAAGGATCTACTGAGCAGGAATAAGGGACAGTATAAACAGTGATCAAAGACTTTAAATTCAGAACAGGAATAAAAGGTTATGTGAGTTAATACATTCAAAATCTAATAATGGCTTCATTCCTACAATGAAAAATAAGAAACAAGAATAAAATGCAATTGCTGGCTGTTGTTACCTGTTTGCCCCTGTTGTAGTCTCCTAACTGAGTATAGGTGACTATGAACTTGCACTTGGGGAAATGTGGTCCCATTGATTCTGGCATAGTCTAATTCTTGTAAAAACAATGGTTCAGCTTTCCTAGAGTGTCATAAAGTGCTCAACATTAAATCCTGTGTGCATTTGGTTTACTGTATCCAGTGGATTCCAGGGAGCTAGATAGTTATTGTATATTATATAGCTAATACTGCCAAGGCAGAAGTAAAATCTGAGTCACTAAGGCTCAAAGGAAAAGTCTATGGCATTCTCATGAATCAAGTTCATGGACTTAGAACAGTGGTTCTCTACTAGGGACAGTTATTTCCCCTAGAAGACATTTGGAAACACCTGGCAACATTTTTGATTACCATGAGTGGGGAAATACTTGTGAAACTTAGCTGAACATTCTACATTACTCAAGTCAACACCCAAAAATAAAATAATTTGACCAAAAATAGTGTTGCAGTTGAGAAACTCTGGCTTGGGATAACTCTGAATGTAAGTGTAAATGAGGAAGGTAATATTTGAAGCATCTCTAAAACATTTCAGCAGAAGGATGTGAACTGATGTCCAGAGTGGTGGGCTTATCTCTGAGTGGACAGTGGGAAAACTGAAACTGTACAAACTCTTCTCAAACCCTCTCCCTGGGTTTGGAGGGAAGTGGTTTCTTAGAAGGTGTTTCTGAATTTACCTATACTTGACCCTTAATAGTCATCCCAGAAGTGGGAATAGCTGCAGTAATGCAGTCACAGCAATATCTGGTCACAGACCTGTGCTCTCATTAACAAAGCCATTTTATAATGGCAGACATGAGTCATGACCAGCTTTTAAGAGGACGAAATTTGAATAGGCTATGCAGAAGATGTGATCCCAGATGACTCACTTATAGGAGTGAACATGTCCATCAGACTATCTTATAACTGAGCTGCAAGCCTTTATTTAATAACCCTTCAATATAGGGCTTCATAGAACAAGTTTCTGCTTTTTATCAGAAACTGAAGACTGTCATGTTGGCTCTGTAGGTATATACACTGAAGTGTTTTCCCAATAGACTTGAGTCCCCTAGAGGACTGGTTGACCACCAAAGCTGATCAAGAATAATTTTCTTTATTTATAACCTTTGCTATTCCCAATAAAATTGAGATCATTAGAGAAAAAAGGTTCTTCACATGACCCCTTAATAAATTTTGTACACTTTTTTCCAGGAGATCCCAAGTGTCGCCACTTTAATGCTGATCTTAAAGAAAACTGAGAAGTTATAATGTAGTAACCTGATTCTATATTTCTTTCATTTAAGATGAATGTGTGAATGAGTAATGTGAAACTCAAGTGAACTATTCTACAATTATGGTTGCAGAAGTATAAAGAAAAAATTGAAACCTATATCATGAAAAAGGAAGATCTTTTCAAGAGAAAAGCAAATTAATTTTTATAAAACAACTTTTTCCGGTTAGTACCTTTTTGACTGATGCAGTTCACCCCTGACATTTGCACTCCTGTACAATTTCCACAGCCAGTATAATGTTTCTTTCTCTTGACCTTAATATAAGGAAAGCCATAAGAAACTCAATCCACATTTATTAAACTGAATTGAAAATAATTTATCTTGCAGTAGCAATAGCAGAGATTCACCATCCAAAGTGATATCAAGACAAATGAGAGAAAAATAGCATCAAGAGGATTTTGTTCTAGTTCACTGTGGAGGATTCTGTACCCTCATTCATCCTCCAAAAATTGTTTGTCAATAGCTAAAGATGTGTACATTGATGTAGAGTTACTTGGTGTACTACAAAATACAATACTTGAAAAAGGGTAGTTATTAGATAATACTATATAATATTGATTCATAGGTATGTTTAAAAAACTGTAGGTCAGGCTGTCCTCAACTGCTTTATCTCTCAGTGTGCAGTTGTGGAAGCTGAGGGGTTTGGAAGAGCTCTCTTTCAGGTACCTGTATATTAGCATTCCAAATGCAACCAAGTCATATCCCTCTTCCCTTCTCCTCCTTTCTCCCTCCCTGCGTTCCTTCCTTCAATCCTTCCTTTCTTTCTCCTCTTCCTCTAAATTCTCCCTGCCTGTGCCTTTCTTATCATTTCTTTCCTTCCTTTTCCTCTTCCCACCCTTCTCTTTTCCTCCTGCCCATCTCCTGGATTTCTGATAATAAAGAGAGGCTCACTGTTTGTAGCCTTCTCACTAAGAACAAGGAGGGTTAGTAGGCTGACCAATGCCATGAGAGATTGTGAAGTAATCATTGTGCCCAGGAAAGGAGAGATGGGTGGTTCCCAGCCCCCGTGAGTGAGGAGTTACACCAGAAACCATTGCAGGTACAACAATTATTAACGGCAACCCATTACTTTTCAGAGGAAGTGTATAATTCCTATACAATTATGAAAGGAAGCCATGACCTCAAACAATGACAGAACATGGCACCAGACTATATTTTTAGAGTATGAGTTAAATTTATTCCTCAGGTTTTTAAGGGGACAAAAGCTCATGATTTAGTATTTTACCAATGCTCAATATGTCTATTTTATAGACATTTTTTCACATACTTTTCACAAGAATTTTTTTGGATAGTTCTGTTTGGTAGATATTATTAGCTACTTTTACACATGAGGAAATTGAGACTTGGACAGTTTGAATGACTTGGACACAGTCATGGGAACAAGTAAAAAAGCAGGCGAGGAACCTTAGATGACTTTAGTCTAAACTCTTGTTCTTTCTAACACATTCAGTGATAGAGTGAATGTCATGCAAACTAATCTCCTGAATACTGCAAGCAAAAATAAAAGGAGCAGAATGAAGACAAAGTCAGCTAATGGCTTCTATGGCGAGATTTCTTCAGACCTCACAATGGAAAACTTGCCCTTATATCCCACACCTCAGCAGCTGTCTGTGGTATGGATACTGGAGTAAAATATTTGTGGAAAGGAATCTGTTTCAGCAGCAAAACAAAAGAGATTTTAGGCTATTTTAGGAGAAAAGCATGGAAAATGCTTGTCTTGGGAGAAGTCACATGAGTGAGGTGTCAGCAACTAGCTCATAGAAATAATCCATCTGTGAGCTGGGTATGGGAGTATGTTCCTGCAATCCCCGTGACTCAAGAGGATGACCTGGGGGCCAGCCTTGAAAATGCAGTGAGAATCTGCCTCAAAATATGAAACTGGCTGGAGATGTTGCTCAATGGTAGAGGGACCCCATGTTCTATCCCCAGTACTACCAGAAAACAAAAAAAAAAACCCACAAAACCTCATTTTATAATTTGTCCTGCCTCTTAACAGCATGTGACTTTGAACTAGGCTTTAGTTAACTCATCTCCAGAAGGGATATAATATAGCCCAGTGATACAGCACCAAAATGCTCATGAGATTCACTCTGAATTAAATATTGCAAACATACTTATTAAGCCAATAAAGGCAGGGGGAGACGAGACTCCTAATCCTGATTCAACTAACACACAAGGAAATACTACGTAGAATACAACAATAATAAACTTAACCCAATTTCTAAGAAATCCTGCTTAATTTGCTCAGCTTTTACTAAAGTCCCAAATGAAGTGTAGTATCTAGGATCCTATTTTACAAATCATCTTTTAAAAATGCTTTAGGCTAGAAAAGATGGTATTATTCAAAAATGCAGTGTTATTGTTAAAAGCAATCATTAACTTTTGCTTTAAAGTATTAAAAATCTAGATATATCTGTTGTACTTTTACTGAGTCTCATAGTAGAAAAGCAAGAATTCAATGTTTTAACTCAAAGCAGCAACTCATGGTAGTGTTGGGGACTGTACTGGAGGCACAGAGGTAGGATTCAGTCTTCCACAAGTGGCTTGAGTTTCAGACTTACATGTCATGATACTTAATGCTGCAATGAATATAGATAAATCGTTGTGCTTTCTTATTTTCCGTTCCCTCACTCTTTCAACGAGATAATAAAACCCACTTCACATGTTTTGTGTGATGACTAATTCAGAAAACACAAGAAAATTTCGCATCCTGGTGTCCTGCCTGTAGAGAATAAATAATACTATTGATGTTTTGCAGTCCTGGGACCACCTGGGAACTTTCCATTAGTCTTATTATTTCCCTTTTTGTCTTAATGTTACTTTTCTGCAAAAACCATATAAAATAGTGGAAGGAATCCAAACAAATGTTGCCTGTGTTTTTATCATTTCATGAAATTAGTATTTTCCATTCATCTTTTACATAGAAGAGTATTACTTTTTTCATATTTTCATAAATGTTATACTTTCATCTTCTAAATATTAGCACTACATTGCAAGAGCTTCCACATTGCTGCAGTCTCCTCCT
>PVKS010003792.1:59187-100202 GCA_004027875.1 Aplodontia rufa
AAGAGAGAGAGGGACAGTGAGAGAGAGAGGAAGAATCAATTTTACTTGGTTTTTCATGTGGCTTTTGTTGCTCTGATACTTCATTGTGTACATGGTGCTGGGGTTCAAATCTGCGTCTTCATGCAGGCCAGGCAAGCACTGTAACCACTGAGCCACTGCTCCAGCCCCTACTATATGTATTTTTTAAACTTGCCTTTTCACATCACAATGTATAGTAGGCATGCCTCTAAGTTACCACTGACCTGTAGAAAAGGAAGCTTCATACCATAAGCATGTGTGTCTGGCACTATTCATGCAGTACTGTTTGTGGTGGTAGGACAGCTGAAAATACCCTGCAGGTCTAGGTGAGTAAGCAAAAGGATGTCTGGATCATGGTATATTTCTCAGCCATTTAAAAGCATTTAGAATACTATCTATCTGTGTGTGAAGGAAACACTGGGAAGGAAACAGAAGCTATTTAATAATACACCCCTCAGTTTAAAGATTAGGCAATTGAGATCTGAAGTTCCTTGCCTACCTTCAGTCCTTGAGAGACCCAGGACACAGGCCTGACCAGAAGTCCAGCGCTCATCCCACTTGCCTCTGCTCCTGGCACATGCTGGTACCAGGTTCACATGGAGCAGAGAGTCAGCTGTGGATGGAGCTGCATATGAACTTGCAAAACACATTTTAAAGGGCTTTCGGTCCATCCCCTGCAGTAGGAGTTTAAGAGTGCATTTTACCACACCGAAGAGGATGTAACATGCAGTCTGCAGTAGGTGTCTTCAGTTACAGTACATAGTTAGTGTCACCCATTGTCACGTCTTTGTTCCCTGACTGATTTTCCTGGAGAAGTTCAGAGCCCTGTGTTACTTTGCTACGCACCACCAAGGGCGGGGTCCTGCTGCTCTGATGAGGAGTTGGAGACAAGTTCCAGGGGAGAATGTGCCATGAGACTGTCTTCAGACTGCTCTTTGGAAATGCATCCTTAAGGCACACTCCAGGGAATTTAAAAGGCATGGAGAATTCTGAGCCAGTTTTAGACTTTATCCAGTCAAAACTGAATGTGGAGTTGTGAGCTGAAATCCAAATGGTATTTTCCCCCCCACGATCTAATATTTTGCTTTATGTAAGTCAAACCAAGAATATACAGTCTGGGGACAATAGTTAGGTTTTGTTGCTGGGATATTGCTGTATACAAAGGTATGCCAGTGTACGCTTGTCCATGTAATATGAGCTGAAAGTTGCATGTGCTGGCAGCCTTGGTGGTTGTTGTAATGTAGGTACTTATTAGCTGCTGGACTAGGAAATGTGTTGTTTTAACTGGCATTTGGCCTATGACATTAGTGTAGTTGTAAAAGCTTCAGCTATACAGAAGGGGTTACTCAGACCAAAACTAGCACAAAATGGGTTACTCAGACCAAAAGAATTCTAACTTGGTGTAGATATGATATCATTGAATAAATGTTTTTCTGTGATTGTCTAATGCTATTGCATTTAACATTTCTAGGTGTTTACATAGTGAGAAATGCTTTTTATTGAACAACTCATGAATACTTCTGTTTTAATACCATCCTTCTTATTGATCATGATCTTTTTGTCTGTTTGCTATGTTCACATATTTTGATCGCTTTTTAATTTATATCTTCTCTTTTTAAAAAGTAGGTTATGCATTTTGTGATCAATAAATAGCGTGAGACAGCTTGATCTCAAGTGAAAAATAGGTCAATACCATTTATAATGGAGAAAGTGACAACAGCCTTGCAAGGCACCTCTCTCCTTAGTGTTTCCTTCCATGCTTAGTTTTAATCGCCACTTCTATATGGATGATTTTGACATGTGACCTTTAGCATGGGATTTTGTTCTGAATGCTAGATCAGCATTTCTAAATAAATGCTCCTTATGTAGCTTCACATTATCTGAAACTTAGTTCCCAAATTCTATCTGGTAAATAGAAACTCAATAAAAAGTGACTGAATCGAGTCATTGTCTGTATTTGTTGGATTGGGGTTCGGGGAGGTCAGCAAATCTTTTGCTTTCTGTAGTTATTTTTTTATTATACGTCTACCCTTTATCTAGTTACCTATGACTCAAAATCATTTTTTTCTGAGATCTCACCTCACAGAAAAATGAAGCAGAAAGGTCTGTTCATCTCCCTTTTAAAATACAGTATATATGAAAGAAAAAAAGAACTAATCTCCACAAATACTTAATAAAGCGAAGGAAGGGTCTAGCATTCTGGATCCTAAAGTTAATTCGTGTGTGTGGCCTATTTGTTTTTAAATACAGTAGCGGTTCCAAATAACATGTAAAAAGGCCAAGATCCTACATCTGGGAGAGCCCATGAGATTCCCATTGACACCACCACAAAATGGTCTGTGGTTCAAGACTTCTGCTGAGCCCAAATGAGCTTCCAGCTTGTTTTCAAACCGCTTATTGATTGCCTTTGATATAATTGAAGTTGAGGCTTTCTTCACTGACTTGTGATTTCTTTTGGAATGGAAATCTAGGGATGCATCAGCAAGACCACTTTCCGTCCTCTCAGTGATCTGCAGGTAGCTTTGGGCAGAAATACCTGGTAGGTCACTGGGACTTTTATAGAGCCATAATTTTGTCACTATTAGTGTGAAATTTGAATTTTCATTGACTTTCATTCTAAGATGGTAGGTGCCATAGATTACTTTCCTTATTAAAATTTTGTGGTTTTGAAAATTCAGGAGATAATAAATGTGTAAGACTCCCTGTTCCCTACTCAGGAATTCTGTCTGTATCTTGAGGGTAGGGCCCAATAATTCTGCATTTTAAATGGGCGTTGCAGGTGGGCCTGATACAAATGACTTGAACATGATATGTGGAGGAAAATTAGTATGGGTATGGATAAAATTGAGAGGATAAGCTACAGGATTTTCAAAAAGAAATTAAAATTGTTATATAATTGTAGGATACTGTTTTCAAACTCTCTAATAATCACATGACTTTGTCAGGCAGGAGACTGCATAGAACATTAATAGGGGGAATAAATGCTTTTGAGCAAAGGTAAATTTATGTTTAGTTCCAGTGCTAAATTAGAGTCTTGTCCCTTCTTTTGCCCACCAGAAAGAAAAAAAAAATCTCTCATGAAGAGAACAGTTGGTAAATATTTCTTTGGGACGTTGTTTTCAGCTTCACTTTGGGGGCTGTTGAACTCACGGACACATCTGATCCTTTTTTCTTAGAACCTGGGTATTAAACGCCAATTGGGAACATAGCCCTGTGTTCCTGCTGGTCTCTTAGCCTTCTCCTTTGACACTGAAGCTCCTCTCCAGGCCCATGTAGCTATCTATTACTTGACAGGGTGGAACCAGTCCCTCTTTATTCTTTTGAATATGACATATGCTTCTGTCTGTGACATGCAGCTCCCCTCTTGTCTCACCTCCACCCCTGTCCCAATCATAGCAAGGTAAAGCTCTGGTGGGTAGAGTCTCACTTATGGGCCTGGTGTCCACTTCCAATGGTCTATTTCTCCAGACCATAACCTTACATCATGAGCACTTTTTCCCTATCTTCTAACACTCATGTTTGACAAATGGTGGCTTTTCCTCTTAACAAGAAAACAAAACAAAAGAGCTCTACCTCATCTTCAAATAATTCCCTTCTTAAGCCCCTAGGATTTTCATCTTTTAAATCTCATAATTTTGACTAGATAGTTTTGTGAGTCTATTTTAAAGGTAAATATTTGTCTATGTTTAGTCACCTCTTTAATATCAAGGCGATCCAGGTTTAATCTCCATTAGGTGACATCAAGCATGGTAGAAAACCTCCACATGCATCCTCTACGCATCACTAGATGTGTTTTGATTAGTTTTTGACCTAAGCATAATGGAGGGGGATTTCTCTGCCAGTGGGATTGACCTGCTTTGCATTCACAAAGCTGTCCCCAAAGTTGATGTGAGCAGGAACAGTGTGTTGGCCTACTCTTTATTCACTGAAGGAGGTGATTAGTGATGCTTCAGGAATAATAACGAACCTGGCATTGAGACCTTCCTCTCTAATGGACCCCAGCTCATCTGATATTTTATGAAGACCCACTTTCAGAACCTCTGACTGCCGCAAGGCTCTGTCTGCTTCTCTGTGCAGCCCATGGTGTGCTATTTTGATGCTGCACATGTTTAATTTTGCAACTTGTGACAATTTGAAAAGCGTACAATGTCTCTTCCCATTGAGACACACAGAGCACACCAAGATGTGCTGAGAAGAGCAGACGTCGGGAGGAACTCCGTTGTGACAGGAGTCTTCTTGGAATCACTGGGCTCTGCCTTGAAGGGAAGCCAGCTCCCTTCCCTTAATCAAGCATATTTGGTTTTCCATTCTAAGGAGCAATGAGGGTCACTCAAATACATTTAAGATTTGTTTTACTCAGTCTTGGCCTTTTCTGAAAGAGTTGATCAGAAGAAGAAGAAGAAAAAATCCTCCCAAATGCAATTAGGAGAAATGCATCTGGAAGAACACTTTTAAATCCCTCTGTAACTTACTTAGCAAGGTCACTTGCTTTTGGAATCATTCCACATCCTAGGGTCTTCCATTCCTGTCATATGGAGAGCCAATTTGCCTTTAAATTAAATTTAGTTGTAATTTTATGGCAAGGAACTTTAGTAGCCTGTGTACCATGTGCCAGAATTGTTAACTGGATTCATTTAGAAGGCCCTTGTGAGCTATCGTGAAGTCCCTCCCGTTTCTCTGTAAACGACAGTGGCTTTACTGAAGCCTCTCTGAAATGTTAAGGGCATGTGTTCATTATTGACCATGCAACCCTGGATTGTTTATATTATTGCACATAGTAGTTATATTTCATCTAAATTAGTTGATAATTAAAAGAGCATTTTTCCTTTTTATTTTCTAATACTCTGTGACACTTTTTATTTATCTTCCTAATTATGTTTTGCATTTTCCTGAGGATAATAGTAAACAGCATTTCCCTACACTCCCTCCAGTAATACATAGATACATGCAAATGGTTCCTTGCAAAAACCAACACAAATGATAATTAGTTACTGCTTTCCCTTGATTGATCATACTGGTGATCTGGGCTTCATTGTGAAAAATACGCCCTTACAGAGGAATAATTCTGAGAATTTCCACCCATAATGATTTGCAGAGTGTTGACTGATTATCCAGAGGCTACAGAGAATTATGTATGCAGAGAAAGGAACTGCATGAACTCTAGGTAGCCACACGGCTCTCCCCTGCACCTCCTTCTAATCTGTACTCAGCTGTCACCTTGTTGTAAGTACTTTTATGATCTTGTTACTTTATTTCTCTGCTTTCATTTAACATATCTGGTGTCCCTTATTTTCTCCTCCCTTATAATGTAAGCTGTATGAAGCACTGATTTTCTTCTGGTTCACTTGTGTAAATTCAGCACCTAAATCAAACACATAGTAGAAATTTAAGCAAGTATTTTTAAGAATTATATTTATTCAATTTTAATTCTTATTAATTTTGGGATAGATTAGCATGCAACTGTAAGAAAATAATAGAGTGACCCTGTGCACATTTTACTCAGCTTTCTGCAATGGTATTAACTTACAAAATTATAATACGTCACAACTGGAGTATTTACATGGATACAGTAAAGATACAGAAAAATTCCCTCACCATAAAATGTGCCTTTTTTACTTTGATAGAAATGTACGCTTCCTTGTTTCTCCTAAAATTTTGTTAGTCCTTGACATCTACTAATCTGTTGTCCATTTTTATAATTTTGTCATTTCACTAAAGTTATGAATCATATGCAATATATAGTTCTTTGAGATTGTATGAAATGCCCAAAGATGGGCAGCATTATAAAGAATTGAGATTTATTTGGACTCATGGTTCTGGAGGTACAAAGTCGAGGGGCCATATCTGATGATGACCTTCTTGCTGACAGCATTCAAAGTTTGCTCAGGACATCACATGGCAAGAGACAGAGAGCCAGTGCTTGAGTCTGCATGTCATCTGATCTTTCTTCCCAGGATATAGCCAGTGGAATTCAATCATGGCGAATCTATCATGATGACTTTTGGTAATCTTAAGCATTTTCCCAGGGTTCCACCTTTAGATGCCATAGATGGTTTCAACCTTCCCAGTGCCTCACAATAGGAATTAAATTTCCACACATGAAACCTTGGGAGGACACTCAAACTATATCCAAACCTCAATACCAGGTGGATTGATTAAAAGTAAAAATGTCATAACCATTCATATACAGGGTTTTGTGTAAAAAAAAAAAAAAGGAAGTTTTTGTTTCTCTTGGACTTCATGTTCTAGAGTACATATTTTATGGTGCATATGTGTTTAGAATTTTAACACATCACCAGACTGTTCTCTGAAGCAGCAGTATCATTTTGTATTTCCACTATCAACATGAGTGATCAATTTTCTCTGCATCCTTTTCACCCTTTGTTCTAGATACTATTCTTTTCTTTTAGCTATTGTAATACATTATAATGGTGACTCAGTTTTATTTTGCATTTAAATAATAATATAATGAATACATTTTCATTTTCATATTTTTATTTGCCATCTGTATTTCTTTTTTGATATCTCTTTATATTTCCTGTTCATGTTCTAATTGAATTGCATGCTTTTCTGTTGCTGGGTTTTGAATTTTTTGTATATTCTAGATACAAGTTCTTTGTCAGACATTTAGCTTGCAGATAATTGCTTACACTCTATAGCTTGTCTTTTATCCTCTTTTGTAGTTTTTTGGTAATGAAAGTCTTAAAATTTGATGACATCTAATTTGTCAATTTCTCCTTTTGTGGGTTATCCTTTCAATGTTCCAGCACCATATTTTGAAAGTCCATTGTTCCTCCATTGACTAGCTCTTAAATCTTTTTCAAAAGTTTGTTGTGTATACTTGTATGGCTTCCTTTCTAGGTTTTCTTTTTTATTCCATTAAACTGTCCACCAATACCACACAGTCTTGATGACTATAGGTATAGAAGTGTTGAAATCATTCTTAAATTCTACTTATAATTTCAAGACTGATTCTTCTTTTCAAGATTGCATTATGTATTTTGGTTGCCTTGTACCTCTACATTTAGTTTTTTCTAAATGACAAAATCTTCATGCGTGTTTGATTGTAATTGCCTTAAACTTGAATTCCCATTGGGGGAGAGTTAGCGTCTTTGTTATATGGAGTCTTTCCTTTTTTTACATGAACACAGCGTGTCTTTCCATTTATGTAACTTTTTATTTCTTTTATCAGAGTTTTTGAAATTTTCAGCATACAAGTTTTACACATGCTTTGTCAAATTCACACTGGAGTATTTATTTTGTTCAGTGATTGCAAAGTTTCCTTTTCTTACCTTGTTGCACTGGCTAGTACTTCTAATACTATGTGCAAAAAAAATGGTGTGTGGCACTTTATTGTCTTGTTCTTGATCTTAAGGTGAGAGCATTCAGCCTTTCACCATTATGTTACCAGTAGAACTTTGTCCAGTTGAATCAGTTTCATTCTATTCCTATTTCTGATTGCTTTAAAATTACAAATGGGTATTAAACTGATGCTTTTTTGCTTCAATGTATTTGATCATGTGATTCTTTTTCTTTAGCCTGATAATATGGTGGATTACTTTGAGTTTTGAATACTGAACCAAGCTTTTCTGCATAGAATGAACTTCATCTGGTTATAGTATATAATTCTTTCTTTTCTTTTTTTGGAGAAAGATTAAAAAAAAGAGAATCAATTTTATGTAGTTTCTCATGTGGCTTTCGCTGCTCCTACACTGCATTGTGTACGTGGTACTGGGATTTGAATCCATGTCCTTGCACATGCCAGGCAAGTGCTGCAACTACTAAGCCACTGCTCCAGCTCCTATATAATTCTTTTTAAATATTGCCAATTTCTCTTTGGTAATGTGTCTTAAAGAATTTTGGGGCCTAGATTCATAAGAGATATTTGTCTGAGTTCTTTTTATGCCTTTGTGTATGACTGGTTTGATATGAGGCTTCTGTTATAGACTGAAGGTTTATTATGCCCTTCTTGCCTCTACATCATATGTGTACCCCTAACTTGCAATGTGATTGTGTTCAGAAGTGGGCATTTTGGTGTTAATGAGGTCATGATGGTGGAGACTTCATAATGACATCAGTGTGCTTATAAAAAGAGACTTGAGCTAGAGGTTGTGAGAGTGGAACCTCCATGATGGAAATTTGTGTTCTCGTAAAAAGAACAACCTCAGTTCTGACTTCCTTTTCAATAGGAGGAAGCAGTGAGGAGCTGTCATTCTTCAAGAGGGGCCTCACCAAGATCTGAACAGACAAGCACTTTGGTCTTGGACTTCCTTATTTCCAGAATGTGAAAAAATAAATGTTTGCCATCTATAGTATTTTATTTTTGCAGCCTGAGCTGACTAATATATCTGTCATTATCCTTTGACATCTGCAGGTTCTGAAGTGATAAATTCCATTTTAATAAGTATTTCCAAATGATTAGGCTAATTTAAAAATCATTTTCACTGTTGAGTACATCTTTGTGGTCTCAATTCTTTTGTTTTTGAGAGAGAAGGAATCGTTTTATTTATTTTTTCTTTGGTTTCTGTTTCATTGACACTTAGTTATTCATGTGGTGCTGGGGTTTGAACCAGGGTCGTTTTACATGCAGGGCAAGTGCTCTACTGCTGAACTACCACTCCAGCCCATTATCTCAATTCTTAATGTTCAAAGTAGAACTATTGATTTTATTAACCCCAGCAGACTACCTACAACATTTATTTTTAATTTGTTTTTGTTTAAAAATTATAATTAGCATGTAATATTTGTATGTGTTTATGGAGTACAATGTGATATGTATGTATAGTAAATTAAATCAAACTAGTTGACATATAGCCATCACCTAACTTACATAATTTTTGGTAAGGAGAATGTTTAAAAATCTACTCTTAAGCAATTTCGAAATGCAAAATACATTATTATTATCTTCTATGGTCATCACACTGTGTAATATAGCAATAAAACTTATTCCTCTTGTTTAATTGAAATGTCATACCATTGACCCGTATGTCCACTTACTCCAGCCCTCATCTCTAGCCTCTAGTAACTACTGTTCTGTCTTCTGCTTTAATTAGATCAACTTTTTTAGATTAGACATAAAAATAATCTCATGTGATATACATATCTTGTTGTGCTTGGCTTATTTCACTTACTATCATATTTTCAAATTTTATCCAAAAGATCACAAATGACAGAATTCCATTCTTTTCTGAGTTGGAAAGTATTCCATTGTATATGTGCCATATTAATTTTTTAATTCATTCATCCTTTGATGGACACATAGATCCCCTTTATTTGTGGAGTATTCTGAATCATGTTGAAATGAAGGTACAAGTACAAATGTCTCTTTGATATGTTAATTTCAATTCTTTTAAATATAGACACCCAGAAGTGGTTTTGACAAAGTTGCCAAAAACACACAATGGGGAAAGGAAATCCTCTTCAATAAATAATACTGAGGAAACTTGATATCCACAGGAGGAAGAATGAATTTGTACCCTTATTTCATTCCACATTAAAAAAAATCAACTCAAAATCAATTAGAGACTTAAGAATAAATCAGGAACTATAAGAGCCTTATAAGCAGACATAGGCAAAAAGCTACAGGATATTGGCCTGGGCAATGATTTCCTGTATAGGACCCTAGCATCACAGGGGATAAAAGCAAAATCAGAAAAATGGGATTGCATCAAACTAAGCAAGCAGCATTCTTCAAGCCGGAAAACAGGATCTTGCTTGCCACAAGTGTGCCTTGTTCTACTCTTGCTCAGTTACATAGCGAGGTCATACCCTGCCTCATCTGTTCTTGGAAATAGCTTTCCAGCACTCTAGCTTCTCTTTCTCTGTGCGTACACCTCCTAGACGCTTCCCTATCATGTTTGGCTCCTTGCAATTTAGATCCAAACTTAGCTTTTTTTCTTAAAGATGCCTTTCCTGATCTCTCCACCTGTTCACTTTCTATTTTGTCAACCTGTTTTGAATTTTATGAGTAGCATTATTCATATATGACGTACATTCTTATTTAGTTTCCATTAACCTGTTGTTTTCTTGGCTGAGGTATAAGATTGAAGACTTTCCCTTTCTCTGATTCTACTGTGTTCCTGGTGCATGAAACCATGTCTGGAACATGATAGATGATCAGTGTGCACTTGCTGGATAAATGAATAAGGTGCTGTGCTTAAACTATCACTCATCCTACTTTATCCTCTAGCAAATGAGTAAAATGTGTATTCTGATGCCAATTTTACAGGCAAGACAATGAGGCTTTAAAATAATTAGTCCATTAGTATGCTCTGCCTAGTTCATACTTGGTCAGAGATACCATCATTCATGCCCAGTCTGTTGCAGCAAGAACTTCAAATAGTATTTTGCCAACCTTTGTGTATGGATCTGTTTTAATCTCAAATACTTTCATCTAAAGTTTTGTGAATTCGTAGACTATTTCATTGACCACTTAAATAGTTTGATCATTGAGACAGGTGAGGAAGTAAGAATTATAGAAGGGGATGAGCTACCCTTACATGTGATTCTAGGAGTGCTTCTTTCTTTATTGTACAAGAAGATCATTTCATATACAATGTTGTTGGGAAATACAAATTCCGACTAGAAATGTTACAGCATCAGAAAAAAGTGTGTGGGGGGGGTTCTGTCTATGGTATTTAAACTATGGAATTTGCACATCCTGTGTGTACTAAATATCACAGAGTTAATATTTACATAATGAGCAAAAACCAAACAAAAATCCTCGGTAGATTAATTAACAGTTTAGACAAATCCTAGAAACTGCCCAGGGTACTTAAGAATTCCAAAAAAGAAAAAAAATAGTCTACTTTCAAAGCAAACCTGTAGTTTTCTGGCTTTTATAGCAAGTGCTTCTGTCATACTGTCTTTAATAGAAAAAGTACTTTGTCCAAATTTCATACCCTTGCAGATGTTGTATTAAGTCAGTCCCTGTTCAGGGATGGCAAGTTGCATTTCCTTCTAGAAATAAGAGGAAACTGAGTTCCTACTCTTAGGATACCTAATACAGCAAATTAGTTTTGAAGCTCTGTTGCCTGGAGGTAAAGTACAGGGCGTTAGAGTTGTGGTTTCCAAGCTACTATGTATAAAAACAGAAAGTGATTTCTCCTAATTCCCCAATGTCTGCACCTGGACGGTGCAGAAGACACAGCCAGTTTTAGGTATCAGTTTATTTTCTGCTTCTGAGCCCCTGAAGTGCCATCTGTTTATCTGTAACAAAACAGCACTGCCTGTTTGGTAGTCGATCTTCAACTCTATTTGTTTAGAATCAGGGTCAGCTTCATCCTTGAGATCCCCCCACCCCCATTTAGGCTTTCTAAATCTGATTAACACTGTGTCAGGGAATTGTCCCACGTCTGACCTTGAACTGCATGCTCTCCAATCTCCCCTTTATTGTTTTGGAATTGTTGTATACATCCTGAGCTCCTGAGATCCCTCCCCTGCAGACCTGATTGCATTAGCAGGATCTTTTATTGGTAGCCAGAGGGTTTGGACCCAGTGACCTGGCTCGCTCTGTCTCCTCACCTGCTTACATGCTGATTCATTGATGAGCTGGCGAGGCAGGCCCCGCCTCCGTCTGAATGGTCTGCTAGGTTGCACTTGCTCCAGGAGAGGGGATGCCGGAGCTGTACCATAGCTGGCTTACTACAAGTGGGAACCGGCAGCCTATCTGTTGCCACTGAGGAACCTGGGGACCATCCTGAGAAGCAGCGCACTCATCACCCTGATACTGTTGTAGCTGTACCCAGCTTGTCTTGCTTCTTAAAGGAATTTCTGATTCAAGCACTAACAGCTAATTCCACAGGAGTTGTAAGGCAGCCTGTGACATAAACTGACACAGAAGTTTTCCCCTCAGGAACGTTTTTTTTTCTTCTTCTTCTTGTTTTTTTTTTTTTGGTTTTCTTTTCTGTTGGCAAAGACTTCTGGCTGTCCTCAGAGGAATACCTTGTTGCTTAACATGAGTGGCTGTAGAAAGCGGTGTAAACGTGAAATATTGAAATTTGCCCAGTACCTTCTCAGACTATTAACAGGTTCTCTTCATACAGGTAATGACTTTTTTTGTTGTTAAATAGAGGCCGGCAGAGCATGATAATGAAGTTGAAATGGAGTAGGAAGGGCTCACTATTTTTTTGTGTGTGATTATTTCTAATGTTGTCAATAAAATGCAGTTGTGAGTGTTTGCTGAGATTTATGCTTTTAAAAATGTGTGCAGTGCAGCTCTAGTGTGTGGGTAGAACTGGATTCTCTGGCTGTATCTTTCATGTTTTTGTGGCAGTGTTGCTGTGAGATGTGCCTCAGTCTAAGGAAGCTGTGTCTGCAGAGTGGAAAGATTACAAAAGGACAAAAATGCATAATTGTGCAAAGGGGAATTTTTCCCCCTCACTCTTGCTTGCTGCAGTTTACTGGAGAAGCACATAGCTGCCCTTTCTGCAGGCATTTGGAAATTCTCTAGAACTCTTGGGTCGTTATACTCCAAAGATCACTTCCAATATTTGATCATGGAACTTGGCAGTGGAAGAGTTAAGGACATGTGTTTCAGAATTCTGAGTTCCTTGAAAATGAGAGCAAAATGTGAAAACAGCTAAAAAGTGAAATGTCCACGAGAGGTTGGGGGTTGGTTTCATTGCAGTGGATTTCAATGTTTAAACATTTGCATGATTGAAATAGAAACTCTATTTCAATCTAAGTGTTGATAGCAAGAAAATATTTTCAAGATGTTCTACAGGAATAGGGCTAAACCAACAGTGCTGCTGCCCATGAAATTCCTTAACGTCATCATTACATTACTGACAGGTGGGTCCAAATTTAATTGACACAGAGAATAGATATTTGTAATGGGCCATCAAACTTTGGAGATGACAAAGCTGGGTGGATGTAATAGTACACTTTGATTCTTGTCCTGGAGAACTATTCTTAGTTTTATTTTTTCCCCAATTCCAACTTTTATTTGTCTTCTGTTATGAAAATAACTAGAAAGAACAATTAGGACAGAAACCTATACACTATGATGCAGGTTGCAAAATGAATTTGAGCAACAGTTTATCTAGAAGTATAGACTCTTTACGGCTATTAACACGACCACATATACAGATATTGACAATGTGGAACAATAAAACAATTTTGAGAGGGTAACTGTGATAATTGAATGATTTTGGAGAGCATCATTAAATCATAACAGATATGAAAGGCATTGTTAGTATTTTAATATTAACATCCTGTTAATATACAGATGTTAATCCCCAAGCAATATGAATTGTGGTGACTTCTGATGTTTTAAGGAATAGCTACTGAAAGCTTGCACCTGACTTCTGCGACTGTAATGTTTCTCCCCTGGTTTTCCCATACACATTATGACTTCTCAGTCTTACCTCGGTATGACCTTGGCGTTGCCTGTTTATTTTCTTGAACCATACCAGGAAGGATGGTGTATTATTTACGACACCATATCTCATTCAACAATGCTCAATATGTGATCTTTAATCTTTCTATAAGATTAGAGAAACATTTCCCCGAAAATAGATTACCGTGAGGCTTCCGTGGTTGTCTGCATTTTCCTTTTTGATGTAACAATTTTGAGTCTAGCTATTTTTCATTGGATCTACTTGTCTAGTCCTTTTTGTTCATTCCATTTGTGGAAAAGTTTTCTTGAACTTCTGATTTCAAAGAATTTTGTGAAATGGCAAATAGCTGCAGAGTTTTAAGCTGTAAGTATTACTTCCAAAATAGAGTCAGTTCACAGGTTGTCTAGAGACTAGCTGGCAGCTTCTAATAAGGAATTTATGGAAAGCTAGCATGCCAGCAATATTTTAAGTCTTATTCTCTACATATTTAGAAACCAGGGTAAATGGGAGTGTTTTTATTGTTTTGGGGAAAAAATTAAGGGTAGTTACTTTGGACCTGAAAATTAGGAGCAACAGTTGGTTGTAGGGTAGCCAGACAAAAACCTGTCCTGAGAAATGTGATCACAGCATAGTTTCTTCCAAAAATTATTTTCTGTTCAATTTGTACAATATCATTTCTTGTGAAATTCATCCTGCATCTTTAGAACTACTCAAAATTCTACTTGGAAAGCCAATTTATGCATTTACTAGATGCTGTGATAATATACACTGTTCATATTGCGGGATCTAATGTAAAATTCATTAGAGCACTTTCAAGTCCCTTAGCTAGTAATTAATGAAGAAGTAGGAAGCGGAGTTGAATTCATTTAAAAAATTTGCTTTAAGATTAGATATGCAAGAAGTTGCTAATTGTATCCTGAACAATCAGCATATGCTTTGGAGTTACCCAAAAATTTGAAACAGTAGGAATATGCCTTGATTATTTTTTTTCTTTTAACCGAAAGCATTTTATCCTTAGTTTTTTGTCTAATGATATTATCTGAAGAAATAATGATTTTTGTTTTACATTTGCAAATAGATTAATTCTTAAATATATAATTTGTATTTGGGGCAGTTGCTTGTCATTTGTTACCAAAACGACTCATGCATGTATACAAACAGCAAACTTAAAATGCAAAGAAATTTTCATGGACACAAATTTTCCATTGATGTGTCTTATCATTGTTATCACACGTTAGAGGAAAGCAATTTTATTTATGAGAGTTTCTCATGTAAGTTTTGGCAGTGCCTAGGATTACTTAGAAATGCTTAATTTAACTACTGATTTTTCTAAAATAATCTTGTTAGAGAGTCCAAATTCAGCGGTAAAATTACAAGCTGACATTCATTTTACTAGAAATATTTTCATATTTTTATGCATCACTTCTCAAAGTTTAGGTTTTTAAAACATGTATTTTGGCTTTACTTATGGGAACATAAATACTTTGAAAAGTCTTTGTGATGGATGATTAATCACAGAAATCCATAGGTAAGTATTACAATTTAATGGCTTCCAGTTTAGTGTAGTAATGATTAATGTAAGATCAATCATCCTAATTCTCAATTTGAAACTTGCCTCTTGATGTACCATATTATATTAAATTATAGATGGGGTTTCTGCTACACAGTATATCCTGGTACATCTGAATAAATGGAGATAGGTTATTATGATTACTAATGTGATACTTCTACCATGGCACAATTTGTGTATCATAGAAATCCATATAACACTCTATCAAGAATATTGACACATCAAGGGGGAAATGTTATTATAGCTATTAAATTTGAACTGGTTTTTTTTTTTTGTTTAGAAATTTAATATGAGGATGCCTTGTACTTATTTGAAGGTCGTTTTGACATTTATCAATATTCTCTACATTGTGTTATTAAAAAAGTCAAGACCTCAATACATTTTCTATCAGGAAGAATTCCCGAAACATAAGTTTGAGGTAGATATTGCCTGGAGCTCTGTGTCCAACTTCTTGACTGCAAGCTACAGGTATGGTAGAGTTCAGCTCTTCACCTAAAGGAAGCAAAGACAATTGAAGCCAAAAAACTACTGTTAAGGTTTGAATTACTGTTTATCTAGTGGATAAAAGTATTTCAAATTTAATGAAATTATGTTATTAAAAGCACAAGGTATCAATTCATCAAATCATCACATAGAGAACTTTAAAGACGGTGAGAATGGGGGCATTTGTTTCAAAAATTTGCATTGAGTGGTTTCCTGTCTTGACCATTATGGAAATTTCCTCTCTTGGAAATTATTGTGGGTCAGTCTATTACAAGGATAATCATGCAGAGATTTAAATACTTTGATTTTGCATGTTTTTAACGTGAAGAATAAAAATAAAGGGTGACCCTTAGCAAAATGAGAAAAGTAATAAAACCAATTCATGGTCTTATGTCCTTCCTTTTTCTATCTCCTTCTCTTCCCCCCTCATTATTATAGATCTTAGGATCATGTTTCCCATACCCTAGCATTCACCATCTTTTGTCCTTATCCCATCCACATTTGCACTCACGGCAGACACATCCATACATAAAATGTATCCCTGAGGACCTCATATAATTAAAAATTAACAAAATCCAAATTTAGTCCTGACAAAAATGACAGGAGTTTCTGTTTCCCTGTTCATGTGGACCTGCCATATGACAGTTGAATACACAGTTTATATTCCCTTGACCTGACAGCTCTGGAGCTATGCTACTCATTATTTTTAATCCTAGTTTATTCTTTCAATTTTTAGACATTTCTTATAGCATTGTGGCAATTTTTAGTATTCAAATGCACTTAAATGGCATCTTATGTTTTGTTGGGCTCTTCCATCTATTGAAACCTGTTCTTAAGAAGAAAGCACAGAAGTATGATGTTTATGCTTGGCTGGCAAAGAATATGTGGAATTATGTTACCTTTCCTAGCAGAGTTCACATTATAAACTTTCTGAAAAAGATTGTTTTTTTCTGCTTCACGTTTATTCAAAAGTTATGCAGTGTTTTGGGGCAGGTGTTCATGGTCCTACTTAAGCTCCCCAGATTCTACAATTGTAGTCAAATCTGATGAGAGAGGATCCCTGATTTCAATGGATGAAAGACCTATGTGTTGCAGGTTACTGTGCTCCCCTTTAATTTCACAAGGGAATCTATGTATTAATATTGTGTTGTATTCTATGTTCTTTTCCATTAGGTAAGCCTGTAGAGCTTAAAGATTGCTTTTTCAAAGACAAAATGATTTTTTATCCTTTCAACAATTTCAGAATAGTAGGTGCTTTGGTCCCACAGTCTCAGACATGGTAAATTTGAAACTCTTGTGTTTGTTGATTGAAAATATTAATTAGTATGTTAGATGGGGTTCAAAGGGAAGAACTAATATTTGCCCCTCTTGGTTAAGGTAGTCAGGGCTCTTTTAGCAGAACTGTCACTAATTAAACATCAGTGCCTCATTTAAGTACTTCACAAATTCACACTTCATAAAAGAGGACAAAGGATCTTATACATTGATTGTGTTATTTATCAGTCATGTATCTAGCAGGAAAGAGATCTTAACACTCTTGAAAGTAATTTGATAGAGGAACTCTGAATGTGGGCAGGGTATAAGGCAATTAAGAAGGCGTAAGAAGGCGTAATATGGGGCTGAAGCAGTGGCTCAATGGATACAGTGCTTGCTTGGCATGCAAAAGGATATGGGTTCGAACCCCAACACCACATACACAGAGAAGTGTTGGAACAATGAAAGCTACATGAAAAACTAAATAAAGTTGATACTCCCTCTCTATTCCCCTCTCTCTCTTACTGTTCTTTTCTCTTAACAAAACAAAACAAAATGAGGGTATTGTGTACACTGGAGCTGATCACAATGGACTACTGCAAGGACGATGGGTAGGGATTATTTCAGGGTCATGGAGAGGTAAACTGTGTAGAGGGCTGCCGAACAGGGGTGGTGGCCTACAGAACAGTAATGTACAGACCTAATCCACACAGACCTAATGGGGAAAAATTCTAATGCTGGTGTCTTTTTCCTCCCACCTTCAGATTTTCTCTTTCTGTTTCATCAGATGACCCAATGTTAGTTAGTTTTCTGGCACTGTAAAGAAAACCTGAGATGATCAACTTACGAAGAAAAATGGTTGATTTTGATTGACAGTTTTGGAGATTTCAATCCTTACTGAGTTACTGGTGCTTATTTATTTCTTCAGTGCCTATGTCAAGGCAGAACATTATGAGAGAAGCAAATTGTGTAGAAAAATTACTCCCTTCCTGACTAGAAAGAGAAAAACAAGAAAGGGCTGAGTACCCATTCTTCCCTCTGAGGGGACATCCCCCAAGAACAGTAGGCCCTGCTTCTTAAGGGCCAAGCCAGGGACCAAGCCTTTAACACCTGAGACTTTGGGGGATATTCCAGACCCAAATTATAACAGATCCCATCCTGATTCCAATGGGAAAACTACTTAAGCAAGAGAAACACATTGCTGGCAGTACTAACATGTATGTTCACCCACCACTGATCTCAACACTGACCAGCTTGCTTTGTTTAAGATTACCAACAGTGGTCATGTTACTCCTCCTCAAAAAATATTGAGAGTGGCAGGAGCAAAATAATCATTCCCCTTGGTGATTCATAAGTTTCCTATTTATGTACCACATCTTTTGCCATTATCTTTTATTTAGACTACAAAGCTTCTTTCCAAAATTTTTCTGTATGTTACTTAAATTTTAAAAGATAAACCCATGCCTTCAAATGAAAGTATTTTCTAAGATGGTATGATTATAATCAGTCAGATTAAATGAGATATAAAATAATGTGATGTTTGTAGGAAGATGGTGCTATAACTCAGTGAGATAGAGTTATGTTTTCTGTTTGCTAGGTCTATTGATGGGTTTTCTTCCATCAAATATATATTTTCTCCCAGATGAAATTTTTTCTACCATTGTGATCTATTTGTGTTGGGTGGTAGGTAGGTGGCTAAGATCTAAGGAGTTGCCTTTCATTGTAGAAGAAAGAAAAGTCCAACTCATCACAATAGAATCTGTCATCTTTGAGATTGAGATATATATATTGTGGTTCATATCAAAATGGTTCACAAACAACTCAGTTTTTTTTAAAGAATCAATTTTATTATTAGTTTTTCATGTGGCTTTTGTTGCTCCAACACTTCATTGTATACGTGGTCCTGGGGTTTGAACTGGTTTCCTAGCACATGCCAGGCAAGCACCGTAACCACCAAGCCACTGCTCCAACCCCCAAAACAAATCAATTTTAATCAAGTGTCTGAAAAGTGTAGTTCTAAGCCTGTTGTTCTTCATTTTTCCTTCCTAGTAGAGATACCACAGTAACATGAAGATGTCTCCATACATTCCTTATTTGGGACCAGTGTTCACTTTATGTTTTTAAAGGAAAGGGCATAGGACTCTGTAGCAGATCCGCATATAATAATGGCTAAATATGGTCAACTTCTCATTATTTTCCAATTGCAGAGAGAATGAGTCAGAGAGCAGAGCTGAATGGGTGGCCAGAATTGAGGGAGATGGCTTGTGCCAAGTTTTGGTTCAGGGAGTAACCTCATAAAAAGTGGTCCATTATCTGAAACCCTTCTTCATGTGTCCCATGTCTGGCTCACTCTCTGACTCCACTTTGCTGCTTCTAATGTCTTTCCATCATAGTCTTAATGACCATAAAATAAATATATTACCTTAAAATTAAAGAGTTATATTTCAAGAATGTATTCCAGAGAGCTGCTGTCTCTGCTCAACCCTCAACTGTGCTGAAGTACAGAAGCACATAGGGAGCATGGTTGAGGGGCCTCACGTTGGGCTTCTAGGCTATGTCTCGAATCCTGCTATTCTGAAGTCTCCAGCTGCTCTAATGAGGACGTCTCATTGATTCAGTGGGCTTCTCTCTATATATTTCTGTTGTTAGCAGTCATTTCACAGAAGATTAATTGTTACTATTACTGATCAAGTTTCTACATGGTCTTCTATGTGTTCTCTTCAAATAATTAAATTTTCACCACCAATAATCAGATACTTAATCATCACCATCATCACCATGCTTCTTAGTAATTAGGAATAAATAGAAAGTAAGCATGCATTCAAATGGCTGCAATTTGTAACTCCCTTGCTTTTATTTAGCCTTCAATAATGAAAATCTCAATTTATTTTCTCAACCACCACTTATTAAGTACTTATTAAGAGCTGAGCCTTGTGGTTTGTAAGATATTCCTTCATTATTCCCAACTGCTCCATGTCACCCTGCCAATATGGAAAACAAATACAAGGCAGCCAAGCAACATATGCTAAGATTTCAAAACACGAAGAGAGCTCTCCTGTGGTTTTTTTATCAAGGGTAGACAAGGACAGTGGACAGCAGAGGTGAGACAATGAACCTTTGAAATATTTTCCTCTGTAAAAATCAGAGAAAGGCTGATGAGAGAGGAGCCAAACGGGGAAGGTGATGGCGGCTCAGAAAGAGAGAGGATCAGTGGAATTATTTGTAGGAAAAGGAACTTTTGCTAAAGAGCTAACTTGCCCACACTCCCATATTGCTGTAGGTCTACCAGCTGATCTCACCAGTCCTCATCCCTGGCTGGAGGGCTACTTCTGTGGCTTTTTGAGTGGTCAGATAGTGAATGTCGCATTTCATCAGTTAAACAAACACCTGTTCAGATCTCATTCTTCCCCTTGGAACCCAGCTTCTGTCTGTGGTGTGTAAATTGATTTAATTCCTTTTTGAGCTCTCATGGAATGAGCCATCAATCCTATATCTCCCAGCACTTAATTACTCACCAACACCATGTTATTGGACAGTCCTTGGTGTTCAAGTGATAGCCCAAGTGGATCAGAAACTTGTGAAAGACAGAAATAATATTTAATTCTCCAGATCTACTATAACACAGTTTCTCTGCACAGTCCTTGCTCAAAAATATGTGTCACTGCTTTAGAGTGCAGTGGGAGGATATCATAAAGACCCATTTCTTAGTCCATATAATGTAACATGTTCATTTTTGAATCACTTGATTCAATTTAGGCTGTACCACTATTTCACAGGAAACCTCGCTCAAGGTGCCACATCTAGGATATGCAGGAGCAGAGATGTAAAACTAGGTTTTTCACCATACAAACTTTTTTCTTCGTAGTTCTCCCTCCTCAAACTCAAGTTCACACCAAAAGCTGTGGGATGACTTTCATTCTCAGCTTGAATGCCATCTTTTGAGTCATTTCCTCACCATCCAGTCCACTGCAGCCCTTGCCATGACCTCCTGCCTATGTCTTCATGTCTTCCCCAAGCTTGATAGGATGTGGCTCTTTGCCTGTATCACTTCTTCTGATTTTGGTCCTTTGAGCTATTCATTCTAATCCCTGCTGCAGCTGTACTGTTCTCCTAGTTTTTGCCTTGTACTTTTTCCCTTTACAGAAACTATCAGAGGTAATCCAGAGCCCTAAAAATCTGAATTCTCTCCAGTTGTAAGCAAAAACGTTGTACTTACCTGATTTTAATGGAGGTAGGGGTTGTATACTTGCTCTTTATTTTATTTGTTATTATTTATTTATTTTTTGGTACTGGTACTGGGTTTGAACTCAGGGGCACTTAATCACTGAGTGACATCCTCAGTGCTTTTCACTTTTTATTTTGAGATAGGACCTCACTAAGTTGCTTAGGGCCTCACTAAATTGCTAAGGCTGACTGAACTTGTGAACCTCCTGCCTCAACCTCTTTAGCCGGTGGGGTTATAGGCATGTGCCACAACATCCCATACTTGCTCTTTGTGACTTACATATAAATGTTTATATTTTGTGTTTTCTCATTTCTCTGCAATGAGTATCTTATACATGTAATTGAATTGCAATATATTTAATATAATAAGATAACTATGTATGATATGTTTAAGAGACTAATAAACTAAGAATACAAACGTAGATTCTTTCAAACTTCATTTTTGATAAAATTAATGGAAATAAAAATATACCAGCTTATAGGGCTGGAGCAGTGGCTCAGTCATTATGGTGCTTGCCTTGCATGCACAAAGGATGCGGCTTCAAAACCCAGCACCATGTACACAATGAAGTGTTGGAGCAACGTAGGCCACATGAAAAACTAAATAAAATTGATTATTTCTCTCTCTCTCTCTCTCTCTCTGTTATTCCTTTCTTTAAAAAAGAATACACCAACTTAGATGTGCTGTAATCTTAGAGATTTTCAGAAGTGAATAAAAGCATTACAATTTCATCTGTTTTCTCTCTACAGTTTTTGCTTGTAAAGGTAGTAAATTCTCCAAGCTCAGTATTTTCACCTCTAATATGTGAAGATTTCCATGTTGTGAGGTCACAGGTTAGGAGAAGTGGCTTAAAGCCTGCCAAATCTGCCACGTTCCTCTCCTGTTCTATGTTAAGATTCATAGAGCCTGCTTTATTATGGGAGAGACATTAAAGTTGCCTAAACATCTTCTAATTCCCTGAGCCAAACAAAAATCAAAGGCTTCAAAGAGTTATGAACCCAATTCTATAAAAAGCTTTTAGAACTTTAAAGATCAGTTTTATGTGTCTACTAAAGTTCCCCAAGGGAAACTATTCAGCCAGCTGCTGGGCAAGTACCCAAACACATGCAAATATACTTTTCCTCCTCCTAGCCCATCTCCAGGTCCCTGCAGTGTGAAGTTAAGAAGCTTGTGCAGACTGAAGGCAGTACAGGTGCTCACCACGGTGTCAGCCACGGAGGCAGCGTTATGTAAATCTTGTGACTTATGCTCACATAAGGAGGTGTTTGTCCTGGAAGATGTTCTTGGTCAAACACATGTAAAAACCAAATGGATCTTAAAAATCATTTGGTCTGATTTCTTTATTTGCAGAAGACACATTGAAGCCAGCTTACTCAGAAGACCTGGACTTAAATCTTAGCATGATCACATCTTAGCAGTGACCTTGGGTAAGACATCAGTTTTTGCATCAGAAAAATTAAATGATCCTGCCTGGCACAGTTGGTGCATGACTGTAATCCAAGTGACTACAGAGGCTGAGGCAGGAGGATCACAAGTTCAAAGTCAGTTGTTAGCAATTTAGCAAGACCCTGTCTCCTCAAAATGAAAAAAGGGCTAGGGTTAGGGATGCAGCTCAGTGGTAAAGCACTCCTGTGTACAATCCCTAGCACAAAACAAAAGAAAAAAATTAAGGTATCCTAATTTAAGCTACCACTAAATACTTTTGAAACACAGCATTTTTTTTTTTTTTTTTTGGACCAGGGCTTAAACCTAGGGGAGCTTAACAACTAAGCTGTATCCCCAGCCCCCTCGCTAAATTGCTGGGGCTGGCTTTGACTTTGAACTTTTGATCCTCCTGCCTTAGCCTCAAAAGTTGCTGGGATTACAGTCTTGTGCTACTACATCCTGAGAGCCAGGTTTTTTATTTTATTTTTTTTTTTTTTTTTAAGAGAAAGGGAGTGCGAGAAAGAGAAAGAGAGAACCAATTTTTATTTAGTTTTTAGTTTTCATCTGGTTTTTGTTGCTCTGACACTTTGTTGTGTATGTGGTGCTGGAGTTTGGACCCGGGTCCTTGCTCATGCCAGGCAAGTGCCATAACCATTGAGCTACCACTCTAGCCCCCAGCCAGTATTCTTAAAGCAGTAGCTGGAATCTAGTACTCATTCAAGTCTTCCTAAGTGTTGTTTTGAATACTGATAAATCAGTATAAAGTAGAACAATTAATGCTATCCAATTATTTTGAAGTCCTTGGAAAAGTTCAGAGTGCATTCACATTTATCAATTCAAAATGTTCAAACATACAACTTCTGATGCAAAAGCCTCCTTTAAAAATAGCAAAATTTAAAGTGTGTAGACTTAACTGGGTTAAACTTGATTATACTTTAATGTTCTTCAATCAAAAATTACCTCCTACCTAAAAATGCCACGTAACTTATATGTCGCTTCAATATATGTAAATAGATATTTTTGCTAAGATTTTGAGTTTAAAGTTCTTAAATTTATTTATCTATTTTTTTGTGCCGAGTATTGAACCCAGGGGCGTATAACCACATCCGTGGCTCCCCTTTTATTGATATTTTATTTTGAGTCAGGGTCTTGTTAATTTGCTTAGCGCCTTGCTCAGTTGTTGAGGCTACTTTTGAACTTGCAGTCCTCCTGCCTCAGCCTCCAGGTCTCTGGGATTGCAGACGTGTGCCACCATGCCCAGCTTAAATTGTTTCTAAATTAGTAATAAGCAAAGTTGTAGTTTTTTTTTTCCAGTAAGAGATTCATAAATGCATTCATCCTGAGTTTCCTAGTATTGAATTAAACAAGAACAATAATGGAGAGTATAAATTGGTTCCTTTAGAAGTCAATGACAGCCTGAGTCATTAAATTCTTTTTTCCGTATTATAAGGTGATAGTAGTAGGTAGGCATAGATATCAAAGTCCCATCTTTAGCAAAATCAAACATACTCAATATAATTTTTATACTTTCAGACTTAAAGTGTCACTACTAAAACAAAATGGAGAACAGGATTTTATTATGAAATATGAATTCAAAAATTTTAGTCAGTACATAAATTTGAAGATTGCACAAAGACTAAACTGTAAGTTCAGAACAAGCCAAGCGGTCATGGGAAATGAGAAGTTGATCCATTGAAGCATCTAAGACTGAGAAGAGTTCAGGCATCCATGTTTTATCCCACTTAGCGTGATAATGATAGTTTTATTTAAATAAGGATTTCTCTCTTTTCACTGGTGAGGCAGTGAACCGCAGATCTTTTACTCAATGATGGACTTGTGTTTGAAATTCAGCTTCATTAACTGCTAGCTCTATTCCCTCAGGCAAGTTACTTCTGTTAGGCCCAATGACCTCATCAATAAAAGGGGGATGATGATAGCATCACCTTCACAAGGTTATGACTTACAATGCAATTGATGTGAAGACCTAAGATGAACCTGCCACGGTGTACTCAGTACCTAGCAAGTGTTTTTATAATAATAATCTTCATAAATGCAGCGAATGTAAACATAGTGCATGTGACATGCTCAGAAGTTAAGGTGAGAGATTTGAAAATGCTTGAGGCAGCAGCTGCACTGTAAAGGAGCTTAACATTTAGTGGAGAAGATAAAACGTACATCAAGAAATGTAGTACAGACTTCAGCATGTTAAGTGACGCCGGAGAGTTACAGATACTGTATTAGAGAACCCAGAGAGACCACTTAGTATTGGGGGCAAGAGAGGCATTCTTAGCAGGGGTAATATCTGAGCTGGGTTTTACTGGCTGTGAGGTGCTGAGCTGGCAACTGTACCTACCGGGAAGAACAAATAGAGGCAGAGGATCTAAAGAGATAAATGCATCGGGAGGGTTTCATTTATCAACCGATGTTCATTAAGTGCCTGTGATTTGCCGGACACTGTTCTGAGAACTTGGGATACATCAGTAAACAAAAGATCCTTGCCCTTGTGTAGTAGAAGACAGATAACATGTGCCAACGTAGTAAATCAAATTACACATTAGAGGATGTGTACACTGGTTAAAAGTACAACAGGATAAGTGGGTTTGAGAGGCTGTGGAAGTTAGGGTATGTGCCAGGGCTGCCATAGCAAAATGTCCCCAACTAGGTGGCTTACACAACAATAACAAAAATATTTTCTCACTTTCTAGAAGCTAGAAGTCCCAAATCAAGAGACTGGCAGCTTTGATTTCATCTGAGGCTGCTCTCCGTGACTTACAGGGGGTCTCTTTCTTGCTGTGTCCTCATGGAGTCTTTGCTATGGGCATGCAAACTCTAGTGTTTATTTAGGTGTCTAAACTTCTTCTTACAAGGACACCAGGAAGATTGCATTAGGCTTGCCTTAAAGGTCTCATTTAACAGAATCACCTCTTTAAATACCTTATCATAAAATGTCATTCTGACATTCCACAGTTTAGGATTTTAACATATGAACTTGCAGGGTACAAAATTAAGTCCATAAGAGGGTGCTTATAATTGAAATAAAATGGTTAAGATAGACTCTGAGAGAATTGCATTTGATCAAAATTTTGAAGTAAGCATTAAAATAATGGAAATATAAGCTGGGGGAAGATTGTACGAAGAGAAACGGTTAGTGCAAAGGGCCTGAGGAGGCTTATATTCAGTGTGTTCAAGGAACAAAGCAGGAGAGTTATCTAGAACAGAGGAAAACCAGAGTCATTGGATGAAGGCGGAGAGACAAAGGGAACCAAGTTATATGTGCCCTTACAGGCTACGGCGAGGAACTAAGCATTTGCTCTGAGTGAACTAGGGAGCCACTGCAGAATTGGGAGAAGGGGAGTTCCAATTAAATTGTAGGGCAAGGGTCAGCAAGTGATATCCTGCAGGTCAAAACTTGCCTGTTGTCTGTGTTTGTATGGTCTATTAACTAAGAGTTGCCTCTGCATTGTTAAATGATTGAAAAAGCATCAAAATTAGAATATCTAGTGACAATTGAAAATGATATGAAAGTGAAACTGAATGTCCTAAAAAAGTTTCCCTGCAACATGGCTCATGCCCATTCATTTACACATCCTCTGTGCCTGTTTGCTCGTGTTCCAGTGGCAGAACTGTCTGGTTACAGCAGGAACGTTTTGGTACACACAGTCTATGATGATTAACATCTGACCCTTTACAGAGCAAGTTCTCTATCCATACTGTAGAAGGTCAAGGATAGAATCTGGTGGGAAGACAGAGGGCTCTGGCCAGGGTAGGGATAGTGGAGGTTGCACTGGGTTTGGGCAGCATTGCTAATGAACCAGATGGAAAGAAATGATAGGAAGCATGGGTCGGGAAGGGGCCCTGGAGTTTGGTTGCAGTGTAGCAAGACGGGATGCCCCACAGGCCTTTGAGCACAGGTGTGCCACCTCTGCAGTGCTGTTCCTAAAGCTTTGTCCCCCTGTTCTTAAAACAATGCTTTAGGAAGTCCTTCTGGCAGCAGGTACCTGCAGGTTACTAGTGGCAATGCCAAACTCAAGAGGTATGGATGGCCTGGAGATGAGAACAGGGCAATAAAAAGGAAGATTCGGGAGCATCCTGAACATTTTGAGCAGCTTTTCCATTTTCTGTGCCAGGAAGGAGCCTTCTGTGATGATCTAGCAGTTTTCAAACAACTTTAAAAATATCTGGAAGTGCTAGAATAATAGTATGCTAATTATATACCCTTTGAATTAAAATAGTTAAGTGAGTCAGGGCAGATGCCTATTACAGTTTAGATCATTGGATGTGTAATATGAAAAATACGAGTTGAAAAGAAGACCATAGGGGCTGGAGCGGTGGCTCAGCGGTTTCGGCGCTTGCCTGGCAAGCACGAGGACCCAGGTTCAAACCCCAGCACCACGTACACAACTGAGTGTTGGAGCAACTAAGGCCATGCGAAAAAACTAAATAAAGTTGTTTCTCTCTTTCTCTGTCTCTCTCGCTATCCCTCTCTCTTTAAAAAAAAAAAAAAAGAAAAAAAAAGAAAAGAAGACCATAGGTAGTCCGCACATGGCTAGGGAGACTCTCACTCTAGACTTCCACCTTGTTTAATTCTCATTTAGTTTTTTAAAGACACCATGTTTAGCTTGGCATTTGTGTTTTGTTCTCTGGGTTTTAGTGCACCTCTTTAGAAGTCCACTGTCTTTACTAGGATATCTGCACCATGTTTTTTCTTGGAATATGTACTTTGGAAAATTGATGGTTGAAATGATATTTAATTCACTCATCTCGTCTTTAAATCATCTTAATCATAAATCTTGCAGCAAATTTGTTTCTATATAAAGAAATCCTTTATTTTAAAAAGTATGATTTAAGTATTATTTATGATCCTATCTGATATATTTGAAGAAAGAATATGACACAGGTTGTATTTAGTGTTATGAAATTTTCTTCATCATGTATTTTCTTGAACCTTATTGATTCATTGTTTCTAAATTCATACTCTGAAAAGCGAGGCCAAAACACACACACACACAAATCCAAATATAGGAAGAATAAATTGGACTTAAATCTTAGAAATCTGGCCTAAAAAATGTTGCATTGCATAAAATAGACCTCAAACCTAGAGCTACCTTATTCATAGATGAAAGAATACAAAGTTACTTGAATGAATATATTTCTGGTTACAGAATCTTTTATACTTAACTATTCCAAATTTAGATTAGCTAAAAGAATTGTGAAATATTTTTTTGCACCAACGAGGAGGGGAAAGTAGAATCTCCTGTTCATTTAAAAAGAATTATTCTTCACCAAGAGCAGAGGGGTCAGTGTCCTCACTAGGGTTTCCAGAGAAGCGGCATTTCAGGACAAGGTTTGAGGACAACTTATCCCAACTCCGATTTGACATTGAATATGTTATTCTTGTTTATGTTGAGGTCATCAAGTTTGGAAGGTCATACAATTCATTTCATATTGTAATTGTTCTTTGTTAAATGAACAAAGGTGGGAGCAGTTGCTATTGTACTTCAAATGTTCTTCTGCTTTGGGAAATAAAATGCAAAATTTCATAAATATTGGAAATGGAAACAGGAAGTGAAGACAGTTAGAGTCTAGAAAAGGGTCTACACTGGTCACAGTTCAGTATGCCCCGTGATATTGCCATTGTCTTGCAGAGGCACGGGATGCTTCAGGAGGCCAAGTTCATTGAAGGTTGAGGTGCTAATTATGGTGATCTCCTTGTATCGTTGTTGTCAGGCAGATTAACCTAACAGTGCATGGCCGTGCTCAGGCTAGCAACCTATTCTCTTCTTCATGTCCTCCAAGTGTAGGACACATCTGCGGGTGGAAGTAGGCTGATTCTACATGATACGCAGACTTGGCATCAAAATGTACTTGAATCATATAATAAGGCAGTAGTGTCTTTTGTGTTTTCTTTTAGTCCTTTGATAGCATCAGCAGGCAGTCTTAAGTTACTGCAAATATCTTTATCACCCCTTGGAAACCTGTGACTCTCCATTTTTAGCAAGAGAACAAATATGAGGCTCTGTTTGCAGCAAGGCGATGGGATAATCTAAATTGTGACCGCACTGGATACTGTTTACGAAGTCTTTTCATGAGCCTCTTCTGTTTATGGAGAAAAATGGAAATTTTCTTTACATGGGAAATAAATATTATATTTAAAACTGAATCTGTTGAACTGAAACTGACTTATTTTGAAAACATGAATTCAGAGGTTACTTTCATATGGTAAATGTCATGAAGGAGGACGGGATAGGTCACACAGATACTGCACCATCGTGAAGGGGGCCCATGGCCACAGGCATGGGAACTCCTCTAGGTACTGCCTGGGGTTTTTGTAGGTAGAAGAAAAGGTTCCAGCTGGGGTGAAAACCCCTGGATGAAGAACAGGGAGGCAAGTTCTGGTTCTTGATTTGTTAGATGGGACACTCAAGACAAGCTTCATCTCCATCCTGCAGATAGGGACTATGCTCAGACTTCACAGATGACCTGCAAAAACAAAAGCACTGCTGTCTTTAAGAGGTAGTATTTAAAATAGTAAAGAATATTATCCACTAGTCATGCTTTATTGCCTAAATTGAACTAATAATTGCCATACACTATTACCTCTTGAACATTACCTTTACCCAAAAGTACACATATCTGTTAAATCCTTCAGAGAGCTCATTTGAGTTAAATGTAGAGAGAGACACTCCTGTGATGCTATGGATGGAGTAAAAATGTACCCTGAGGTTGCTTGTGCATGCACACACAAATTCACGCCACAGTCTTTTCAGATCTGTATTCTTCAGTTCTGCCCGGACCAAGTTTCTGGTTATCTCCCTAAGAGGTTTCGAGTAGGATCCAACTCAATAAATACAGCAAAGAGCAGAAAGGATTACTTTATAATGCTGTTTGCAAAGAATTAACGTGTTCCATTCTAAATATAATTTGTTGTTAGAATTTTTAATGCTGAAGTGTTTAAAAGATTGAACTACTGATAGTACACTGTTCTATTTTCATTTCTGTTTTCAAACACTTCCTGTGAAGCATGAAAATGTGCTGATTTCTTTAAATCTTAAAATGAGCGGGGATCTTTAAAACTATATATACAAGTGTGTGAGAGTTTCTCAGTTACTTCCTGGTACACATTAATTCTTCATGACCTGGACTAAGCAATGCTTCTCTCTCACTTGTTTTTATACTTGTTTTTAAAAGATATAAGGTAAAATTTTTAGGAAGTTGGATTTGGAATAAGGCCCAATCTTGCTATGTTAAATAGAGGGTGTCTTTAAAATCTTCTATTTTAAAATAAAATTTCCATTACTATTGTTATAATCTATTTAACTTTCTACCATCATAAGAAAATACTATTTATATTTTTTGTTATTAAAAAGCAATAGTTTATAACTTGCTCAAAATTACTTAGTATTAAAAATGGGAATTATCTCATTCAACTAAGAGAATCAAGTGGATGTAAGAAAAATATGAAATAATATATACTTTGGAACCATTTTGAGTATATGTTCTTAATAATGTAGACTATAGGCAGGTAGTTCAAACTGTCTGCCTTCTTGTTTCATGTAGTCAATTATTTATTTTTTTAAAGAGAGGGTCAGTGAGAGAGAGAATCAGTTTTAGTTTTTCATGTGACTTCTGTTGCTTCAACACTTCATTGTGTACATGGTGCTGGGGTTCAAATCTGCATCCTCCCATATGCCTGGCAAGTGCCATAACCATGGAGCCCTTAGTCAGTTATTTATGAAAAACATTTTTCAACTTGAGAGATGCTATATAAATGCTTGTGGCCTCCAGTGATCCCATCCCATCCTTCTAGTATCCATATCCTACTGCAGTCTCCTTCTTATACCAGGTTGACCTGTATGACCAGTAGACTATGGAAGATGTGATTCTTTAGGTTATAAAAGGCTCTGCAGCTCTCATCCTTGTGTGTGTGTGTATATCTCTTTCTCTCTGTTGGATCACTTACTCTGAAAAAACCAGTTACCATGCCACCAGATTCCTTCTACCGAGAATCCTGCATGCACAGGGGGTAAAACCTCCCTCCCCAAATCATGTGAATAGGCCATATCAGGAAGCAGGTCTTCCAGCCCTACCAACCATTACTGTGATTGCAGTCATGGTGTCTGTCCTGAGTACAACCTCATGAGAGATGGTATCTGAGAACCACCCAGCGGAGCCACTCCTCAAGTACAGATCCAGAGGAGCTGTGCGATAAATGTTGGCTGTTATAATCAACTAGTTTGAGGGTAATTGCTCACACAGTGATAGATAGCTAGGACATTGTTCTTATCCCAAAAGTTAACAACTCCTCCCTCTGTGCTTCATAAGGAATCTTACAATACTTTAATAAGTTCTGAACCAGAAAGAAGCACATTAAAACTGAAAATAATGGCATGTGGATATGCATGGTTAAAGAAAATAGAACACATATTTAATGTACACTTAACCTTTATTTTCTTTGAGTGATAAGTCAATTATGATCATAAGTATATTGCCTCAGAGATCCTAGTAATTCTGGGAATGAGTATTATGGTATTATTCTCTCTCTCTCTTTATTCAGAAATTTATTTGTTGAACAATCACACAAGCTTCTAACAATATATACATATATGTATATATATGTATATATATATATTCTGAAAATTAAAATATACCCCCAAGAGCCCCCCCAATACCCACCCTTATCCCCCCTCCCCTTCTCAAAACATCTCTAAAAATGTATTAGGTTGTATGAGGCACAATAAGAGAGAGAGAGAATCAATTTTTATTTAGTTTTCTTGTGCCTTTCACTGCTGGGACACTTCACTGTGTACATGGTGTGGGGATTCTATGATGCAGACATAGTGCCCAGAAGATGTCCATGAAGAAAATGATTCTGAACTTGATGAAGGTTGGGAATTATCTCCCAAGTTCCTGGGCTTCCATTATAATTCCAAAAAGCCAGATCACTTTGTGATGGGAATTATATCAGGCACGAATGCAGAAGAAGGAGTCTTCTAAATATTATTGGCTCTGAAAATTTGGCAGCTTATCAATTATGCACTTCAGAATTTTCTAGATCTAAGTTTTCTAAATGTGTTTGGCTACCTTTGAAGAACATTTGTTTGCTTTCATGATCAACCATTCTTTTTAGATTTGAGGAATTCAATAAGCTCTGACTCTTCATAATTCAGTATGTTAGTGACACATTTTTAGGTTGCTAAATCAGTTTTATAAGGCATATGATAAAAATAAGATCAAAGTCTGCTGTTTTTGGTGTTCACTCAACTCTGAACATGACCTGTAGGAAAAAAAATGATATCAACTAGCCCATTTTTATCAAAAAGAGTGATTAAAACAGTAGGAAATGTAACAAGTTACTAAAACTTTTGAATTCTTTTCGTTCACGTATTTTCAGATTCTACCCATTTGTTATTTTACCAAATGAAGTTAGAATGTGAAATGTAAGTTGGGTATTATTGTTTTTGTCCTCTAAGTTGAATGGCAATGTTATAATTCAAGTCTTAGAAAATACGTTCAGTGTATTGCTTTTTCTTATCATTTCAGATCTGTACCTTGTTCAATTTGGAGCTATCTTAAGTGAAGATTATTAATTTTGGTATTATTGAAATTTGGGAAATTTTATCAGCTTTGAATATTTTATATAAAAAACTAACAAGTATTTCAATGTAGACAAATATTGTTATGGAAGAGTAGAAGACTTTAAGAATTATTTAAAAAGAGGTTTTCATGAAAAGTTTAATATCTTTTAAAAGTATAGGTATAATTTTTGTACTTATTAATAACTCACACATTTCTCTTTAAAAATCTCTATCTTTTTCCCAAATAGATTCTTTTCAAAACTATAATATTGAACAAAACAAAGGCAAGAGATTGCAGCGCAAATACTTTTCAACCTTGGAGTTTACATTCATGAAAATTCCCATATATAGAAAGAGCAGTGGTAAGATTGCAGTAGTAGAATAAAACAGTATGAAATAGATTCCTCTGTGCCTCAGTGTTTTCCTCCATAAATAACAATGGGTATGATATGGACTCTAGAGGAGACTGCCTGGTTTGGGAATCAATCCCTTTGACCTCACTGTCATGAGCTATAAAACACGGTAGGATTAGTATTTGTGAGAATTAAAAGAGTAATATAGAAGATGCTTCAAGCTATCCTCACCTCATAATACTTGTTAATATTAAGCAGCTACTGTAGATTTGATGACATGGAGAAAAAGTTGAAAGAGTCCCCAAAATACCAAAATACAAATGTTCAAAAATATGCATTCTTACAAAATTACCTATGTATGTGTGTGTGTGTGTGTGTGTGTGTGTGAGAGAGAGAGGGAGAGTGAGTGAGAAAGAGAAAATAGAATAGATAAGTTCTAGTTTGGAGATTAATTTCCAAGTCAGTGAAATTAGTAGAATAGCAAGCCTCTGCTAGCCATCCTGCTCTGAGAACACTGTAATTGTCAGAGAAATCCACACTTCCTCAGCTGTTAGGGATTAGTTGACTGAGCCAGAGTCCCTAGGGAAGGTTAATGTTACTTGGACCATGCTTCTGCTTAACATGTAGGAAACACGCTGACTAATCAGAAGCATTGTAACTATAATTGTGTTGTCCTTTGAGTCCTTCTCATAATTTTTGACAAAATGATCATGTACCTACCTGGCCTTTCAGAGTGCTGCACACCTATAATCCCAGCAGCTCAGAAGGTTGAGGCAGGAGGATGGCAAGTTCAAAGCCAGCCTCTACAATTGACTGAGACCCTGTTTCAAATTAAAAAGGGCTGGGAATGTGGCTCAGTGGTTAAAATTGTGATTCTACTCTTTCTTAGGCCCATTCTACTATTCACATGTAGAAATAATAGACTCCACATTGATTTCTGTTTGAGGTGGCTCCCTGTGGTCAGTGATACTGGCCATCACACTTCATTCTTTGCCCTATAAGTAAAAAGTAGAGAACACCTACTTTTAAAAAATGTTATTTACTTATTTATAAGTTATAAATAAAACAGATCTGTTCTTAAAATATGTATGATATATAAAAATTGGAATGTAAAATGTTGAAATAAAATATTTAAATATTTTGTCAATGAAACTGAAACCTTTTTGAGCTCATTAAAATAATATACAAAGAACTAAAAAACTAAACAACAAACTCACATGTAATCCAACCAATAAATAGGCTACAGATCTAAAATGAAACTTCTCACCAGAGGAAGTTCAGAAAGCCCATAAATATATGAGAAAATGCTCTACTTCATTAGCAATAACAGAAATGCAGATCAAAACTTGACTGAGATTCCACCCCACTCCTGTTAGAGTGGCAAAAATGAAGAATACCAACAACAACAGATGTTAAAGGGGCTGTGGGAAAAGAGGAACACTGTCACATTGCTGATGGGACTGCAAACTGGTTCAGCCAGTTTGGAAAGCAGTGTGGAGACTCCTGAAAAAATTAGGGCTGGAACTACCTTATGCCCCAGCTATCCCACTCCTGTGTATTTTCCCAAAAGAGTTAGAATCAGCATATTATAGAGATGTGGCTTCATCAGTGTTTATAGCAGCTCAATTTACTATAGCTAGACTATGGAACCAACCCAGATGCCCCTCACTTGACAAGTGGATTCAAAAACTTTGGTACATATATACAATGGAATACTACTTGGCTATTAGAGAAACCAATATTATGGCATTCCCTGCCAAATGGATGGAGATGGAAAAAGTTATGCTAAGTGAAGTATCCCAATCTCAGATACTCAAGGGCCAAATGTTTTCTCTTATTTGTGCAAGCTAGAATATATCTGGAAACAGTATATTAGATGGCTAAGCTAATAATAACCTCAAAATGTATGAATTTTTACACAAACAGGGGGATCCTTGCCTAGGATACCTGGAGGCGTAGGGAGAGGGGTTGGGTGGGAGGAGGGATCAGGAAGGATATCTAGGAGACTCGAGGAAGGGAATATGGGGGAATCATCTTAGAAGGAGATCTCTGATCTCCATGAGATGTCCATTTAACACAGGGGTTCTTTTGGGGGAAACAACCACAGGGAGCCCAAGGGGGGCATCCATGACATGGCATTAGCTTTGGCTAACTATATAAATATACATGTGTTCTTGATTGTTTAACAATGATTCCCCCTCAATTGTAACTCCACATTCATCTAATAAAAAAAATACTAGAGTAGGGGCTGGAGCAGTGGCTCAGCAATTTCAGCACTTGCCTGGCATGCACAGGGTCACTGGTTCAAACCCCAGCACTACTACACAATGAAGTATCAGAAAAATGAAACCCAGATGAAAACAAATTTAATTCTTTCTTTCCCTCTCATTCTCTTTCTCTCTCTCTCTCTTAAAAAAATGATGTGTGTGTGTGTATATATATATACATATATATGCAAAAATATATTACATTTATTATATCAGTTTTATAAAAGTGAAATGTCTGTGATAATTTTAGCAAGAGTAATGTGGTTGCTTGTACTCATTTCTTTGCATCTTGATACTAACTTGGTTATTTGTATGCTTCAGAACTTATACGTGCGGTTGTCTACTAGCTTTCAATTGTCAAAGAAGTTATCACATAATTGAGCTCCAAATGGAAGAAGCTCAATAGACCTAATGCCTACTACATCATAATATGCAGTTTTCTTCTCATCTGTGCCTTAATACAGCAGTTTTTAAAACCCACATAATATTTTTGGAGTAAATTTCATTTTTAAGTAACAGAACATATCTCCAACATCAGAGAGAATCTTAATAATCTCACGTTATCTGGGACCTACTGATGTCCAGTTTGAATTTCTCTTCGTTTCCTATACTTCACATGTGACTGAAACCACAGAGGTGTGCATTACTTATGGTGCTTACAATTCAAGTTTTCCTTTGATCAATCATTTATTTCTGTTGTCTCCATTATGAGAGCTAGTTGAGGTAATGCTAGAGTATGGCCTATGGTTCAATTGAAGGAGGACCATACTAGCCAGGAGATGTGACTGCATATGGAATGTGACTGCATATGGAACGTGACCTACTGACCAGTGTGACTCACTGTCACCCTGTGTCACCACGGAGCTTCCTCTCCTTCCACCAGATACCTCTGGCCTTAGTGATATTTGATCAGTGTGCTTATTAAATATTTGGTTGGCTTAATCCTCTCAGCTCATATATGAATGGAAGCATCATTCATAATGCTTTTTTTTCTTTTTGATACAAGGGATTGAGCCCAAGGGTGCTCAACCACTGAAATACATCCCAGCACTTAGTTTTAGACAGGATTTCTATAAATTGCTTATGACCTTGGTAAATGGCTGAGGCTGGTCTTGAACCTGCAGTTCTCCTACCTTAGCCTTCTGAACTGCTTGGAATACAGGCATGTGCCTCCATTCCCAATTATATTCATAAATTTTATGATATTTGCTTCCTATACTTTGACTCATACCCTCCTATGAAGACTACCAATTTCTAGAATAAGGAGAGAGCAAATACAGTCTTAATAAGCAATTATCATAGATTTTAAATTTTAGATTTTAAATTTTCATACAAAAACACAAAACCATGTCTGGGCAAATAGTTTCTGAATAGAATCAAAGCAGCTGGTGCAGACTCCTATCATAGCACTATTGTGACTCTGTATCCCCACCAATGACTTCTGGACCCTCTATCACATAACCCAACTCTAAGACAATGAGCCCAAGGGTAGAGATACCCCAGCTCCAAGATTAGCAATTATTACATTTATGTACACCATCTTGAATCCCAGCCACGGATCCTTTTTGAATTAATGAATACAGGAAATCAAAAGTAGAGTTGTTTGAGATTGGAGAGAATATTGTAGTGTCCCCACAGACAACGGGAAAAGTGAAATTTGAAAGATAACTAGGGGGTGAATAAGAATTTTTTGAAAGTGTATAGAATCACATATCTTTCTGCAGCTTTCCTTCTTATAGCTTTCCATCTTTCCATCACGTGTAAACTAGCTCAAGGGTAAGGTTGGTCTTGTTCATTTCATCTTAGGTTTTTTTCCCCCTTAGGGTGGGTCTGGCAGGGAAAGCAAAACTAAATTTTCTATTGATATAGTTGTCTTGTTTCCCCTCCCAGAATTATAATCATTTGCGTGTATATATATATATATATATATATATATATATATATATATGCATATTTTTCCCTTTCTTATTCTTGTTGTGCTCCTTTTCTTTCTCCATGTCCTTTAGGTTAGGGGGTTTACAAAGGTCAGAAGTTGCAGCAGAAGGTTAAGGAGGAGAAAAACCCATTCAGTGTGGCTGTCTTTTACCCTCCTTGTTTGCTAAAGTATATCCTTTCAAAAGACCTGAAGGAATATCTAGAGGAGTTTCCATTATCACATTTTTTCTAAAGGACAGCTTTGGCATTTTCATTTAATGTCTATAAAACTGCTCTGTGTAAGTGTCATGTGAAACACAGAGATTAGTATTGTTAATTTAATGCAGTAAGCTTAGTCTTTATAAGATACCATCTCCTTTTGAACTTTATGTTCAAATCAGCAGAGACCGGAACAGAGTTTTTCAGAAGAATAGTAATTTTCCAACTTTATATATTAAGCAAATAGAAGGGCCAGAGAAAACACAAATACTCAGGCTCTAGCATCAGCATAAATCACCCTGATATATGGGGAAGCAGGCCTTCTTTATTTTTCTTCTTCTCATAAACTGTTGAGAAAATTGGATGAACTTGCTCTATAGATAATGGATACAGTAATGTGGAGAGAAGATCTCTTGAAGTGATGCATTTGGGAAGGCTTTCATGAGGGAAAGACCTAGCTCATTTGATGACTTAAAGAAAACAAAGGTTATTATGGACAAAGTACCATGTATCTTATCATCAATCTGTCCTTGTGAATCAGAGACAGATAGCGTTACCTCAATAATGCATTATGCTCTTGACTTTAAAAAAGAAGCAAAGCTTAGATGTTCCAATTTTATTTTATGGATTCCCTTCCAGGTAATGTCTTATTTTAGTACCAATAAGATGTTTGAAAGGAAAATAAAATTCTATAGTCACCATCAGTCAAATCAACCACAGAAATGCTTGCCACAAAATGGCAGCCCAAGAAAATAAGTAGGTTCAGTCAGTGTTTAACATTAATAAATCTGTCTGTTCTTATTATATTTTACTACATCCGATTAAAATTAGTTTCTACACTCTCAGGTCCAAGTGAAAATGACAAAAGGCCAATGGTATCGTTTGCATGGTCGAGGGAAACGTGGGGCCTTCAAGGGCTCACGGGGTTGGCTGGAGCCCATTCTGAAAGTGGGGAATAAAGGCCTGGCTAATAGTGGATCTCCTGTATCTAGCAGAATTTGGAGCTCCTGCACCAGTTTTGCTAAATGCTGTCATGATTTCCCTTCTTGCTCATTGCAGACAGCTCTATAGAACACTCCTTAAAGAAAACCCTTTCTAGAACGTACCATGCGATTAGTCACCTGCTAGTCACATGAATAATTTGCTTTCAATTTCCATATCTGCAATTCTTAGAGCCACAGCTTTTTAAATTTGTGCCCGTAAACTTTTACAAAGAATGTGTATAACTTTTTTCAAACAAATTTGAGGTGGAAAAAGCAGTAATGAATATTCTTCCACTTTACTTGACTCCTTTCCAAGTTTGTGGTTGCATTTAAAAGTTTTGTAACAATGCATCACTTGGTACAATATTTCCATCACTGTAGACTTTAAATTCTGCTCCTGTCTTTAATAAGTTTTCTTTCCACTATCCCAAACTGTAAAAGAGAAAAGAGGGTTAATAAAAATAAATGTTCCTCCTTCTTGCCTACAGAGACTGTGGTCAGGAAAGAACTGTACAGTAGTTGTACAATTTTTATTTGACACCCCTTTTGTGAGCTTTGGAGGTACTTTGATTAATCAGAAAACAATAGTAAAACTTAAAAAGAGGAATTATTCCTTTATGAAAAACAACAGCACTGATTTATTGAGGGCTTCCTATATGTTTGGATCTGGGATTGTCCTTTATATGTCTCATTCTATTTAATCTTCACCAAAAATTTTCTATATGGTAGCCATTAATAGTCAAGCTACCAGTGAATTCAGCAGCTGGATTTAATCAGAACTGCTAATGGCTGGACCGTGAAAACATGTCTATTGTTTTTGGGTTCTTGGCCTGTGAATAATTAAACAAGTACTAAATGAAGTCACAATAATTGTTGTGATCATTGTAAAGTTATATATGTGACAAACTGTTTTAGCAGAAAGGTAATGCAATAAAGTTATGTAGAGCAGAAAATCTTCTGTGTGTGTTAAAAAATCTGTAGTGGACAGCACAGTCAGATAAAGGAATAAGACTCATGGCCGTCAGATTTTAATCTCTGGAGTGTAATTCTGGGAAACAACTGAGACAGAGGATTAAGCAACCTTCCTGAAGATACCCAGGTAGTAACTAACAAAGCTAGATGATGAACCGAGGACTGTGACCCCCAAGTCCTTGCTTTGCTGCCTTCCTAGTTGGATTCATATTCTGAGATTTTTCACTCATCATAAGCCATTCCAACATTCACACTGCAAGAAAGCAAGTAGAAATATTTATCTGACTTGCTTGTGTTATAGGAATAAATGCTTTCTCTATCTTCTACTGTGTTTTATCTTTGTTCAAGTTCTGGGTTATGGAGAGTTTTTATGTGGTTTACCTCCTTTTTCCTGACAGGTAAAGCTGCTGAAGACCATTTGCAGGTTGTTTAAATTAATGCACAGAACTGACATGTAGTTTAGGAGAACTAGCAATGGATAAACTCAGAAGATGTGAGATTGTATCTCAGCTCTGAAGCTAATTAGCACTGTGACTTTGGGGTATTGCAATATTATTCTATACCTTGGGTTTCTTACCAATGAAATGATGCTATTATAGGAATGAGATTTCAGAAACATTGATCTATCTATCTAACACAGTGACTTCACTATAGCAGATGTCAAGTCTTTCTGGAATGGATCTGGCCAGAGAAGGTCCCAGAGTATGGACAGAAGTGCCTAAAGGGAAATAATAGGTTTCTAAAGGACCTTTCAGACATTACAAGGTGCTGTGCACTACTCTAAAGTATTCAGCCTCAGCAGGAGCAAGGACATAAGCACAGATTCAAGGCCTGTGTGGGCCAAATAGCAACTCCCTGAAGCTGGTTCTAAAACTAATGCTGTACTGGAAGCATGCAGAGAGCTGATATTGCAGTAGGCTTGGTCACAGCTGGCTTCAGGACACCCAGAGAGCATCTGTCATCCCAGTATCCCCAAACTTTTAAACTAGTCTTCCCCTGAAGTACCCTCCCCTTGTGAGCAGCATCAAATTGTCATAGTCAAAAGTTAATCTAGACATTTTGGGAAATTTTTCTTTCCCGTTAAGAAAGACTGTTGTCACCTGGAAATGCTTTTTAATGTCATTCATGCATAACTTCATTTCTCTAAAGGATCAAGAATGTATGTTAGAATGAATATTGACCAGAGCTATATTAACACTTTCAAAACTGATTTACAATGATTTTATAAGTCTTTGCTGAAAGAATGTTAACTCCTCAACATTCTAAAACAGCCTTCAATCTAAGGTCTTATTTAATCTTCTCCCACTTGACTGTAACAAATTAGACTTCCTTGAAGCCTTTTTTGGGGGGTTAAATAGTAATTATAGCAACACTTTAAAAATGGTCATTGTTTCTCCTTTTCTATAAAAATTCAAATTATGAAAACATATGCTTATGTTTGATTTTCTATATAAAGTTTGTAGAAAATACTGTTTAAGGTTTCTCTTAGAAGCTAGAAAATACTAGAAGATGTTGGTCTACTTTCTATCCAGTTTCTCCTTCTCCTTTTCCACTGTAATAAGCTGTGTGCACAATACCAGTCTGAATCTTTTTCATGGTTAATATTTTTGTTCTGTTGGTTCTTTGTACAGGATCAGTGGTGTTAAAAAGGGAATACACATGCAATACCACTTCAAAGCTGTTACAATCACTTTTATATAGAAATAATTATTTTAGACCACAAACCAAAATTACTTGAAGATAGTGAAGATAGTGTTACGTAGGAGGACTTAGTAGAAAGAAATAGAGTCCTAATTACTGCTGCTTTGTTCTATTGTCATTATTCTGGGTAGATTACATAATGCTGCTGTTTATAAGATGAAACGCATTCCTAGTACTGTTCAGCAAATTGGTTTGTAGGCAGATGTTAGGTAGCTCATCATTTAGGCCAGCGGCCAACTTTCATTTATTCTGCAGTGTTGGTGGCTGGAGGAAATCACTGTTACTAATTAGGAAAAGAGAAGCAGGTATTGATATAGTAAACTGTGACTTTGGAAGCTATTTATGGACAAAAGTGAAAAAAAATGTCTGGTAAAGAGAAGATGTATTTTCCATTTCTGGAAACGGTTTTAAGAAACTAAAACAAGGATCAATATCTTTCAAACTTGACAGGGCTCTGAAGTGAGAAATACCCCAGAGCATCCCCAACTCTCCTTTCCATTGCTGTTTAGCTTCAGGATGAGGGAGACAGGGTGTTTGAATTACTCTACAGAAGCTGCTCAGAGGCGACTGTCCACTGGTCCCAAGAGGAAGCCCTGGCACTTCTGTAAAGAGACTTTGGACTCAGCCCTGCTTTTGTTTTGTTTTCTCTTCACCTCTTGAAAAAGAGCCTGCAGGTCACTTGGTTTGCATTTAATCCCCTCCCATCAGCATCTGGA
>PVKS010003793.1:9997-23007 GCA_004027875.1 Aplodontia rufa
AAAAAAAAAAAAAAGGAAAAAACTCTACTACATTTTTTCTTTTTTTTTAAGAGAGGGACAATAAGAGAGAAATAGAGAATCAATTTTATTTAGTTTTTCATGTGGTTTTTGTAGCTCTGACACTTCATTGTGTACATGGTGCTGGGGTTTGAACCTGAGTTGTCCCACATGTCAGGCAAGAGCCATAACCACTGAGCCACCATTCCAACCCCTCTACTACATCTTTAATATAGAAAACCCTTTGCCCTTTTCATTTGTTTCCAATTTCACATGCCTAGAATGAATGCCTAGCTAAATAGGCCCACTATCATCGGCTCTTTGTCAACTTCTTAAATCAGCGAATTTTCTCCTTAATAGTTCTAAGTGTTATTGTCAGAGTTATCCTGACTATTGTCCTAGAGTTGGTTCTATTATTAAAAACTTAACACAGGACATCAGGAACAAACCAAATCACTATGACAGGATAAATTAACTCCAAAAGAATGAGCTGATCAACAACGAAGAGGAACTAGATATGGTGGTGCATGCCTGCAATCCCAGCCATTTGGGAGGCTGAGGCAGGAGAATCACAAGTTCAAAGCCAGCCTCAGCAACTTATTAAGGTCCTAAGCAACTTAGTGAGACTCTGTCTCAAAATAAAAAATAAAAAGGACTGGGGATGTGGCTCACTGGTTAAATGACCCTGGTACCAAAAGAAAAGAAAAGACTATAGAAGAAAAAGAAATGTTAATTCATAGGCTGTAAAAGCTAGTGTTCCCATCTACTAGCTGTTACAGGCTTTTATGTCAAAGCAAGAACCGTGCTCATAGGGTTGGAGGTATAGCTCAGTGGTAGAGCAAGTACTTAGTATGTACAAGGTCTGGGTCTGATCCTCAACACCAAAATACAGAAAGAAAACAAACAAAAATATGGCTTTATATCTTAGCATGCCCAACCCTCAATAGGGTCTCAGATCAGAAATTATGGGGGTGTCCATAAGGATACACATAATATTTTTCTCTTTTAACAAACTATAGATGTCCCTTAGAAAATTATATACATTCACCTATGTTTCTATATTCCATGGATACCTTGTAGAGAAATAACAGAACGGAAGATCTATCTCAAAAATGATTAATATACCATACTATACAGATATAAGACAATGCTATAGCTAGGCATGATAGTACACACCTATAATTACAGAGGCTTGAGAGGCTAAGGCAGGAGGATCTCAAGTTCAAAGCCAGCCTCAGCAACTTATTAAGGCCCTAAGCAATTCAGAGAGACTCTGTCTCAAAATTAAAAAAAAAAAAAAAAAAAAGGCTGGAAATGTGGCTCAGTTGTTAAGCACCCCTGGGCTCAATCACCAGTATCAAACAAACAAACAAACAAAAACTGTAACAACTTGCTTTTAAATTTTCATTCATTCACTTTTGCAGTGCTGGGAACTGAACATAGGGCCTTGCACATGCTAAACATATGCTACAGCTTTAAACTTTCATTCATCTATTCATGAAAACATACTAAGTACCAGTTACTTCTGCACACTGGTTTACTTGGTAACACTGACTATTTAATCTGTTGCACTGAGTTACTAAAGATAGTCTACTTTTCACCCCTGCAGTTAATATTGACTTTGAAATGAGTTTCAATGCTTGAGGAAAGAAGCTATTTGGCTGTGTTAGTCTTACGCATACATAATCAGTACACAGTGTTTCCTTTCCTTAGTCTATATTAATTCTGTTTGGTGCCCATTTCTATTTCTCTCCTCTGAGATCTGCCAATAAGGGTTTATATCATAATATTTATTATTTCTGACAATTATACAATAGTGCTTCTGGGTAGAGAAAGGTAGGCATTGTTCCCAACTGCTAAGTTACTGTAGTATTTTAATTCACTAGTACTTTTCTATTTTAAGTTAAATCAAAATGAATATATCAATGATTTCACATTAAGAAGTTTACATGCTCAGCACCTATAAACAACATTTAAAGTATGTGAAAATTAAGTGTAGCTGAACCAAAGTATAACAGGGAAAATAGGGCATTCAAACCTATCATAACAAGGTACTCACAAGGTTGTGGGGATGGCCTATGGAAAATTCCTTGTGAGTCTGGCTACCACTGAAGCACAACACCATCCCCAGGAAAGTCCCCCTGAATCCGTCCAAAGCTCTTTCATCTCAACTCTCAGTGACAAACTTGGGGCTCTATCCTGAATTCTATCTCTGACCACCACACTGGCCCCTACAGAAAACCATGCAAAATCTCTTGGAAAGTGGTAGTAAGGAGCTTCAAATTAGAGCCTTAGTATCTCCAGAACTACCAAAATCAATACTTGTAGCAGCCAGAAAATTAAGCGTTTAAGCATTTCTCCAATCACCAATTAAAATGTCCAGAACAGAGAAAACTCCTACACTTGCACTGGTGAGTCAGTCACAAGCAGAAGCAAGTAGTCATAAACTTATATTATTTTTGTAGCATAAGTCTATACACCTTAGCCTTCAGAACACCATGACTAACTTTCTAAAATAGGCAGTTACAATATACAACTTGCCTTTAGTGCTCTTCCATCTCCGCTGGACACATCTTTCTAGTACCTCTCCTCTTCTGGTTGCCATCAGCTAGTGTTTAACTTTGGACTACTGAATATCAACAATATATTTCCTATTAAATTCTAACTCTGACTACAATTATAACAGGCAGACATCCAAGAACCATAACAGTATTCTTATAATAGCATCTAATATTCATGATACTTTATCAGATTCTCTCATCAAGCAAACTAGAAAATAGATGTGTATGCATGCTCTTTCTCTCCGCCCCCCACCCCGCACCCCATTTCTGCAGACAAGGAAGAAGAATCCCTATGTAAATGAATTTTTCCTGATCACTGATGATAGAGCTAAGGTTTCAACCAATACATTCTTCATTCCAAGCTTCATAGGTCATTCACTATAATGTTTCCCTCCATCTAATTCTCTTTCCTCAGTAAAATCCACATGGCTTAATCAAACTTTGCATTCTGTAGTAAACAAAGCACAATCTTTTGTGCTTTCAGATGGAAAGCAACAAAAATCACCTGCGCCCCAATGCTTTAGGCAACCCCTGAAAATTAGCAAAACAGGCTAACCAAAGAAGAGTGTCATGTAAGTAAAACGTTATGTCATTGTCAGAGGATATCTAAAAACACTACATTTCTGAAGCATACTTTTATATCAAATAACTGCAAGGTCATGAGGACATAAAGAATTTACATAAAGCTAATCACTTTTCAACACTCATTTTTGAAGTACACAGTTTATTATTAATGTTTTCAGTAGCATAGAAAAACTAATATTTCCTAACCAATCCTCTTTTAAGTAGAATATAAATAATGTCCCTTTGCTGGCATTCACATCATAAAAAGTTCTGAAACAGTTTATGGGTTTGAATAGACCTTGAGTGGTTTTACATTAGAGCAGTAATAATTCAGAAACCAACCAGAGAAAAGTTTTCACCTTTAAATCTAGGTCATACTATTTTTATTCAAAGGCGAGAAGAAATGAGACAATTTATATTACTTCCAGAAAAGCTGGTTTTAAAAAACGGAGCACAGCCAGATGAGGTGGTACACACCTGTAATCCCAGCAACTCAGGAGGCTGAAGCAGGAAGATTACAAATTCGAGGCCAGCCTTGGCAACTTGTACATCACCAGGAGGCATCAGCGTGATCTCCCTAAATAGTTTCATCACTAAGTCCCTTTGAATGGAGTCCAAAGAGAAACAGACTTAAAATTAATTTTACCTGACAACACTGACATAACAGGGAAGTTAAGGACATAAGAACAAAATTAGCCAGAGTTCTAGGACCTTCTAGTTCAAATACTCTTAGGACCTCAATTTCCTCATTTATAAAAATGAAGTGGCTTTAGATACAAGTAATCCCTAAGGAAGTAGTTACCCCAACCTGGGCAACCAATTAACTTTATTTGAATAAGAAAGTAAAATACAGCTGGGTGTATTGGTGCATTCCTGTAATCCTAGTGGCTGGAGAGGCTGAGGCAGGAGGATCCTAAATTCAAAGCCAGCCTCAGCAATTTAGTGAGGCCCTAAGCAACTTAGCAAGACTCTGTCTCAAGATAAAAACAATAAAAAGGACTGCCGTTGTGGTTCTGTGGTCAAGCGCCCCTGGGTTCAATCCCCAGAACAAAACGAAGGTAAAATACAATATAAACCACTTAAGTAAAACTAAAAAAAAAAAAAAAAAAAACTATTGTGTTGGTAGAAAACAGCAAAAGAGAATGAAAAAGCACTGAAGGCACAGACTTTTTAAAAAATATTAAGATACTTCAGATTAGACCACTGTTGAAAACCCTTTTTAGCTGAAAAGAGTCTGTTAAATAAAAAATAAAGTTGGTTCAGGCATGATGGCACACAAATGTAATCTCAGGGACTCAGGAGGCTGAGGCAGGAAGGTCACAAGTTCGATGGCAGCCTCAGCAACTTAGCAAGATCCTGTCTCAAAATAAAAAATAAAAGGACTTGGGATGTAGCTTGTGTTGTAAAGCACCCTTGGGTTCTATCCCCAGTAACCCCCCAAAAAAGAAGATTTAAATAAATATATATGTAAACTTGGTATATAATGAAATAAATGCCTGATTTAAAAAAATTTACCAAAATAAACAAATTTTTAAAAAGTCATCAGAAATACTTAAGATATTTTCAGATATTTTCTCCCTATTTTAGAAAAATTGTTTTGTGTCTATGTGCTGGGATTGAACAGTCTTTTGCCTGCTAAACTCTACCACTGAGTTACACCTCCACGCCTAAAAAAATGATTTAAATATATGCACAAACACATAAAATTCTGCACATGAGACATAAAGTATTTTCTTTTTTAAACACACTTGATTATACTTATTAACACAAACCAAATCTGATAAAATTCCAAGCCAAAGCACAATGAAGTTACTTCTCTGTTTCTATTTATTTTACTTATTATTATTATTGTATAGTGCTAAAGCTTGAATCCAGGGCCTTGTACATGCCAGGTAAGCACGCTACCACTGAGCTACACTCCCAGTCCTTTATGCATTTATTTTTTTAAGAGCAGAGTCTTGCTATGCTGCCCAGGCCTGGAACTTGAGCCCACCTTCCTGCTTTGGCCTCCGTATTAACTGGGATATAGAATATGTGCCACCCAGCCCAGAACCTCTGGTTGTAATATTTATTCAAAACCTTTAAATTCCATTTTAAGTAAGAAACAGAAATGTGACATACAGAGCATGCGATTCTTCCTGAGGCAAAAAATACTGCTCAATTTTCAACCAAATATCTCTTACAGGGACTGGAGCAGTTAGGGCACTTGCCTTGCTTGTGCAAGGACGTGGGTTTGAACCCCAGCACCACATACACAATGAAGTGTCGAAGCAATTAAAACCACATTGAAAAATTTTTAAAAATTGATTCTCTCTTTCTCTCTTTAAAAGAAAAATCTCTCTCACAAATCTTTTGACCATTTTTGCCTATTCAATAGTAACACCAGAGATAAAGAGAGAAAGCTCAATCCAACGCATCTGGCTCTTACTAGCACCACTGTTAAATGGTTTGCTGAGAAACAACTGGAAATTCCCACACTAATAATCAAGATCAGGTTTGGTGATATTTTGTGGATTCAGTTTCTTTCCAATCCCCTTTTTATGAGACAATACAAAACTAGTTCTATTCAATAACCAGGAACATGGTCCCAGCTGTTGGGGAGGCTGAGGCAGTTACCTGAGTCCTGACATTCAAGACCAGATTGGGCAACATAAAAGATTCCATCTTAACAGATAAACAAACTGGTTTGTATTCAGATTCAGCTCTCAGATAACTAGATCTGTGTACACTATCAGCTGTCAAACTCAAACTTCCCTATAAAAATTTAGGTTATCCTCTGTGACTGAACTTGGATAGAGAACATCAGAATAAAAAGAGCAACTGTCAAAATCAGTTGGCCCCTCCTACTAAGTATAGCCTCCCCTCCTTTACTCCCCCACAAAAGAAAATAAATTCCAGAAAGCAAATCCTCCTTTCCTCTGTTTACTAAATTAATTCCATCCTGCAGTGAGTGTCTCTATTTTATTAAAAGAGGTCAACGTTAGAGTAACAGGAAGAAATACTCCTTAATATTAAAAATCTTACATTTCTGAAGGATCCCTATGAAAATTTGGTTAAGAGTCTCCCCCATTAGAAATTCTCCAATACACAATAGAGAGGTTTCACCCACTTCCTTGAACTTTCAAGAACAAAAATCCTTGTTCTAGCCTAGACAGTGATATTCTCAATAATCACACCTCCTCCTTAGTGAATAAGATGTACCCTAAACATCTGAAATGTAAAGAGCAAAAAAATAAAAGTTCAGGTGTACCTAACAGCTTATTTCTGCCAAATTGTCAGTTCTGTCATCTTTGAGCATGGGTCAAAGGATTTCTATTTCATTCCTTTAACCACTGAAACTGGACCCAATCTGATCCCCTCCTTGTTCCCTTCCTTCCTTTAAAAACTGAGCCTAATAGCTTACAGACAAATTAATTCATAAGTGAAGGTAAGTGTCTGAGAGCAAAAGCCCCCAGGGAACACACACCCTCACCATCCCTGTCTGATCAAGGATGTCCAGGACACTGCCAATTGCTGTGGCTGTGGACTGAATCAGAAGCAAGAACAGAAATAAGGACACTCTCCATTCAACCTTTTAGTCTGGGGCACCTCCTAGATTTTTCATTGGCATTTAATATCAAGACACAAGCCTCATTTTTCATTAAAATTGCAAGACTTTCACTTTGCCAGTTTCAAATGTTGTAATTGATCTGCATTGTCTTCTTAAATAACCCAACTGGTGAAGGACACTGCAGCTTTAAATATTTCAGTGCTAGCTAGGCAAATAGACTCCATTGCAATATGGCTCTGAAGGTCGTGTCCTATTGTCTCTTTCCTCTTGGGGGGAAAAAACAATTTCTAAATCCTTCTACGTAACACGAGAATGACTGTCCCTAGAATTACACTCTTCCACCTCAGTCGCTTACAGTTCCGGGTATTTATTGGAATCTCATAATTTTGCTCCGCAGGAATAATATGCGGATTGTTATTAATGATTCCAGCACCTTAGAGACATAAACACATGTGTTCACATTAGTTTAATTGAGCATATGCAACTATTTGAAATAGCACCACTAAAGAGTTGTTAACCTCTTTAAGAGTAAGACGAGGGTGGTTTGGGTGTGGATGGCTTTCGGGCAGCACCTTCAGCCTAGATTGCATAACCTGAAATGTGTAGCCACTTAAAACGATAGGAATCTCAGCCTACTCATCCTGGGACTATGCAGGCACCTTGCCATACACTTGCAGCTTTATTCGTCAAAGAAGGTCAAAATGAGAAGCACAGTTACAGTAAAAGAGAAAATAAAACAAAAGAAAAAGGCCCTTTTCTTCTCCAATGACACATAAGTACAATTCCCAGAGCAGTCACCTTGTTCCCACTCCCCCGTCCCACCCCACCCCCGCGCCGGGAATGGAACAGCCCCGGTGAACTGGAGGCTTTGCGGGGAGCTGGACATTGCTGCCCCTTTTAAAAACAAACGGGTGGGGACAGTAAAAGGCAGAGAAGGAAGAAGCAGGGTAGGGTTAAGGCGGGTGCAGGTGCACCAGAGCATTACCTGAAATGGTAACAGATTGTTACCATTATCGGTCCGGAAAGCGTTATCCTCCATCCAGGACTTGGAGGTGAGTGGAGCCGCACGTGGGAACTTGGGAGGCGCGATCACATTGCTGGAGAAGGGCTTTTTGAGCGGTGAGATGGGATTAAGCGGTGAAGGTACCCCTACGCCCACGCCCACGCCTACGCCAACTGCCCGGCGAGGGTCCCGGCCCGCCTGCAGGCCGCCCCAAGGGTTGGACGGTGCGCTCCAGGCGGCATTCACGCTTTGGTGCGTGTTCCAGCTGGATGAGGCCGACGAGGCGGCGGCCGCAGCGGCGGCGGCCGCAGCGGCAGAAGACGAGGACGGCTTGCTGGTCATGATGGGCTGGTGGCCGTACGCCGCGGCTGTGCTCCTCTGCGCGTAGGGCGCCTGACTAGGGCTAGCGGGCGACCGGCGCTGCTGCGGGGGCTGCGCCTGGGGGGGCTGCGCCGGCTGCGCTGGCTGCGGCGCTGGCGGCGGCGGCTGCTGGTGGTGCTGGGTCTGCGCCAGGCCGATTTGCGGGGAGAAAGTGCCTCCGAAGACTGGGTTGACATGGTGCGGGAAGTTCTGGAAGAGCATGGTCCCGTTGACTGGGGTGATCCCCTGGAAGAAGCTGTCCTCCACCGCGTTCGTCGTGCCGGTGGACCAGGTGCTGCCGAAGGACGGCGACAGCGACGCGCCCGGCGCGGTGGGCTCCTGTGGCGGCGGCGGCGGCTGCTGGGGGGGCTGATGGAAACTCAAGCCCGGCAGAAGCGGCGATTCCATCTGCATCTTGTCCGGGCCGTTGGGGGCCGGCGGGGCCGCGGCGGGGCTAAGGGCCGGCACTGCGCTACTGTCCTCCGGCTTGGGGGTCTCTGAGGAGAGGGGCGTGGACGGAGCTTCGGCTACGCTGGGCTCGGGCTGCTGCTGCTGCTGCTGCTGCCGCTGCTGCTGGGGCTGGGGCTGGGTTTTGCTTTTGTCCATCAGTAAATCATCCTGCATGGTTTGCGCAGCTGAAACGGGAAGAAAAAGAGATGCGTTATTGTCAATGTGATCATTAAAGTCCCTCGCTGAAGCGGGAGGTGTTCTAGTTGCGAAAATCCAGTGCCACCGCTACTAGCCAATTGCAAAGCAAATCCATAATCTCCCATTTAAAAGAAAAGGTCGGGCTGGGGAGGAGGGACACAAGCAAGTTCTCTAAAAATACTGTGAGAGCGTCTTCACCCTTTTCTGATGTCTTGGTTCCTTTTCTGTATTAGTGAGAGATGTGCTTATAAGACAGAAAGAGAGCAATTTCGCCACGTCTCTTTTCCCTTCACCGGAACTCAGAGCGTTCACCCTGCAATGAGAAACTGATTCTGGTTCCTGTTTTTTCCCAAGCACCACCCTCCCCCAGTAATTTGCATACGTCAATAAATACTGCTGCGTCCTTCAGCAAGGTTAAAAAGACACCACACACGACCCTTTCTTCCCCTTTCCCTAGCTCAAGCACTTTAAACAGCCGACTTATCCCTCTTGATTAGCCAACTGCCGTCTTGCCTCAATAACTGTTTGATTTAGCTACAGCGAACCACCACGAGGCAGGAAATCCTTGGCATTTGTTAGAAGGACTCAGCTGCACAATCATGCTCTGGTCTCGCAGTAGCGACAGCTACTCCATTTTGTCAGGAGGCATTTAAAAAATAATATATATGTATATATACACATAATATATATCATCGCTTCTAAAAAGGTGAAACCTGCTGAAACGTTTGGAAGTCCTTGCTTCCTGTTACTCTAAGGATTATGGTTTTTCTGCTTTATCTCCAATTTCTGCCGCACAAGAGGATTTCTTGGCTTCTCAGTGGTTCAGAGCTTAACAGGAGTCTGAGAATTTCTCTGCAGAGTGGAGAAACGTTTCTAGTTGAATTTGAGGTAAGAGGGAGAGGAAGAGAGGAAGAGAGGGAGGGGAGAGGAAAGAGAGAGAGAGACTAAGACTGAAAGAAAGGGGAAAGGGAGGGACGAAGACCGAGATGGATTGGGGGCGGGGCTTTAGAAATCCATCTGAGATTTAAGTAGACAGTCAAGATAATTCTGGGGTTGCCAGATTTTCATTTTTGAATCCTCATGCTGCTGCCTTGGTCACAAGACTGGCAAATTTAGAATCCATTCTCTTATCTCTAGTATTAGCAGTGAAAGATTAAGGTTTGATGACCCTGAATTACCATATGCTAGCAAAAGTGTTAAAAATAGAGGAGTACAAAGTCCCAAATTCTCATACATTGTAATTATAGTGCATTGCCACCGCTGCTTCATTTAGCCATATAAGGAATGCATGGTATTTTCCATTTCGCACAGGACTATATTCACCTCTGTCATACAGCCTGTTTTCTTATTCAAGGATGAAAATAGTAATCACTCAAAACCAGATTTCTATACATGTAGTTATCATTGAGTTAGCTTGTCCCTTTCAATATAATTACTTGAAATATACAAATATTACAGGAATGAGACCCTGAAAATAAATATTTTTAAATGTTAAAGAAGCATAAAACCAAACATCATCATTTTCAGATGATTATTCAGTACAATTGCAACAAAGTTATTAATATATTTAATACAGTTACTTAATGAACATGCTGGAGAAGCATCTTAGGAGATTTGTGAAAGGGCATTTTGATATACACAGAAGCTGCCTTTGAACACCCTAATGATAATAACTACAGTAAAATGAAGATATTATTGCTCTTAGTTATTAAACAAAAGATGTCAGACTGAGAAATTAGATTAAAAGTTCTACTTTATAAAGACTTATTAAGAATGCTTAATTGATATTTCATTCAAAGTTTCATATACAATATACTGGGCTCAAGGAAATGTTTCACAGCCACCTTATTCTCCTTTTCACTCCTCAAACCCCTGCTGCTCCCCTTTACCCTAGAAAGAAACCCAGCCCAATGTATCATACATCACAGATTGCCAGATATTACCAATAAACCCTACTTAAGATTGCTTTTAGGTTCCTCATTTCCCTTGGTTTAAAACAATGGTTTTGATCAGTATCATAAAATACAACACAAAAAGGCAAGTGAATGTTGGATTCAGACAGCACAAGTTCTATCATTGCCAAAGAAAATGGTCATAGAAAGATATCTTCATACTTGGTTTAAACAATGCTGCAGTAAACCATTATAATTCTGGGTTTTGAGCTGCTTCCAGTGAGCTAGAATTATCTTTATAATAGCCATATCATCATGGCTGAAATGTGCATTTGATTATAGCTTTAATATCACCCATCTTTTCTTGTTGCTTCAATGCTTTTTGTTAATACCTTCAGTTTAAACTACATGCTATTGGTGGAGAAATTAATGCTGTACTACATCAAAAAAGCCAAAAAAGTAAGCTGGACTCAGAATATTTTACAATAGCTGTAATAAATATCAATATATTCACTGAATTTTTAAAATGTTATACCAGAAACACTCATTTTCAATACTCCTTAAAGATATAAATTTAACTCTCTGCATAAATTCACTCTGTCAAGGTCAAGACCCACCTTTAATAAATAAGACTCTTTAAACAAAAGGTAAGCAGTAGATTAAGATAAAATTTACAAAGTTAATTAGCAATATCTCTTATTAACTGCCTGTATAGTTTGTTTGATTTAGGGTTTCTTTTTCTTATTTACAGCAAAGTCCGAGAAATAGAGACCTCCTTCCCCTCCCCCACAACACACACAATAGATCAGCTTTTACATGCATTAACCCAATTTCAAGTAATAAATTCGTAATAGCAGTTACCTTTGAGTGTCCAGTGTTTAAGGATCGATAAAATTTAAAAGTGTACAGTATTTATTTTCTTCTTTCAGGTTGATTATGTGACCGCTCTGGCAAAAGCACTTTGACAACTGTAAGAAGAGAGGGCATGCGCACACAGGGAACTGTGGGGGCTGAAGTCCTTCACAAGGTATTCTGCCTGACTTCAGCACGTTCAGCCAGGAAAGGAGGAAGCCTCGGAAATACAGATTCCAAGGGGAAGAGGTTGTGCCCAGATTACATTATATCTTCCCAACCAATCTAAATCATGAATTGTTGAAATGAAAAGAAGGAAAAATAAACTGGTTTATCAACTTGATTTAGGAAGCCCCGTTAAAAGAGAAACTGGATTATAGAACTCTGAACAAATATACCCAGCAGAGCTACCTTAAATGGTATTAGAATACTAACCACTGGGTACCCAGGAGTAGGCACCTTACTGAGGAAAAGAAACTAGGGTAAGAAAGAATATAGGTGTGGGGGACAGACTGGGCAATGATGAACACTTAAAATCTAATCATATTTAAAAGAAACACTTTTAATATAGAATGAAAAGTACCTTAATACAAAATGTGCTATTAACCTCAGAAGTCAGGTAAAAACAAGTTTTAATCACGATGTTTTTTTTTACACATTATCCACCAAGATTTCTTTGTATTTGAATTTTCAAGGCAGGCACCAATCGTTTATTTTGAGATTTTACCTGAGGTGCGCTAAATCAACTCACATTCTTATTTTTACTTGTCAAAATAAAAGCTTACTTTGCATTAATCATACAATGAACAATCAAATAAAATTCAACTCTTTAATACTAAAATAATATTTGTTGAAATACTAATAACTATTAATCACTAACATAGGTTAGTGATTTCTTTATTCAATACAAAAAGTAGATAGTTTCTATTTTAAGAATTTTGGTGTACATTCTTTTCTATTTTAACCTCATGATTCTAAGGCCAAAATCTTACAACATATTAACATCAACTGTTATTATCTATAGTTTCTCAGAGCAATAGTTCAAAAGCTGATTTGCTCACGTAGGCAGAAGATAATATTTTTGTGGAATCTGGTTTAGTGCCATTCACCCAAGGGGTTCAGCGTAAATGTCAGTCAGTTAATGACTATGCTGATTGAACTTGGAACTGGAAATGTTAAACATCATTTAAAACTGTCTTAATTTTCTATTTTCCTTTTTCACCAATCAGAAAACTAAACTATTACCAGAGGCCACTAATTTGCCACATTTTAGTTGTCTTTGTTTCTAATTTTTTTGTTTGTTTTTGTTGGTACTAAGGAGGGAGTGAGCCCAGCTTCACCACTGAGCTATATCCCAAGTCCTTTTTTTTGAATTCCAGTTGTTTTGTTTTGTTTTGTTTTTGCTTTGCAGCTGTGTGACCTTGGGAAAAATCACCTCATTAGCTACATGTGCCTCAGTTTCTTCACCAGTAAAATGGGGCAAAATAGTACTTCCAAGCATTGGAACATACCTTGACACATAACTGTTTCATTCCTGTCTCAAACCCTGCCACCAGTCCCAGAAGGTTCCCGTGCCTGCGTCA
>PVKS010003793.1:23107-61253 GCA_004027875.1 Aplodontia rufa
TTTTGAGAGCGAGAGCAGTCAGGTGTTGCGGGGGGTGGGGGGGAGAAATAGAATCAACTTTATTTTTTTCATCTGGTCTTTGTTTCGCCAATACTTAGTTGTGTGTGTCATGCTGGGGTTTAAACCCGGTCCTCATGCATGCCAGGCAAGCACTCTAACTGCTGAGCCACAACTCCAGCCCACTCTAGTTACTTCTAAGGAAAAAATTCAAAATTAACAATCAAAGAAGAATCATTCTGAATGAATCTGCCAAAAGCTCTGGGTATAATAACTAAATGCTCACTTATTCCTGCTATGACCTAAGCTTCTATTTCCCATTTTTTTCTCTTCCTCTGTCCTCCTAAAGAAAAAAAAAAAATCTCACTTGTAAACCACATGGTGGCACATTCCAGTAATCCTAGAGAGTGGGGAGGTTAATAGAGGAGGCTCACAAGTTCCAGGCCAGCCTCAACAACTTAAGACTCCCCAACAACTTAGCAAGACCCTGTCTCAAAATTTAATAAGAAGTGGGGGCTGGAGATGTAGCTCAGTGGTAAAGTGCCCCTGAATTGAATCCCCAGTACCAAAGGAAGAAAAGAAGAGAGAAAGAAGACAGACTGCCTGCCTCACTTGTAGCACAGAACAGAGGCAACACTTAGAATCCCAGTGATCCCAGAGGCTGAGCAAGGAGGATGACAGTGTTACCAATTTAGCAAGACCCCCATCTCAAAATTTAAAAATAAATAAAAAGGGCTCAAGATAGGGCTGGAGCAATGACTTGGTAGGTGGTTGCGGCGCTTGCCTGGCATGCATAAGGATATAGGTTGAAACCCCAGCACCACGTACACAACGACTTCAGAGCAATGAGAGCCACATGAAAAACTAAATAAAACTGATTCTTTCTCTCTCTTTCTCTCTCTCTCTGTCCCTCTCTCTTGGGGGGGGGGAAGGCTCTGGGTATAGCTCAGTGGTAGTACAATGCCCTGGGTTCAATTCTCAGTGGAGGGTGGGGAGCCTCATATCTACCAAGGTGTTGCACTCACCTTACATTCCTGAGTCTGCAAGAATCAACTCAAGGTTAATGTTATTTCTGAAGACTTTGCTAGCCTATCAAACTTCTACTGCATTTCCAAGTACTCAAGAAAAGCATCCTTATAAAATTCTTATCTTTAAGAAACAGATTTTTAAAATTATTTGAAATTAATATGTCAATACTATATCAGTAAAGTAGAAATTTTTAAGCTATTCAGGTGTGATTGAAATGGTTTACTTGGACCTTTATTAATTCACCTAAACCCAAGTGCTAGTATACTAATAATTCACACAATGGAGAAAGATAAACTTTGATCCTGACCTTTGATAAATGATAATTAGCACTGCCCATACTTAATGGAGTTTTATTGTATTTGAAAACAAACTAATCTCTGCTCTTCCTTTCCTAAAATGAGCACTCAAATTTAAACTGAAAAAGAAAGGGAGAAAGAAAGAAAAGAACAAAGAAAGGAAACTCAAACATATATCAAGGTATAAATACAAACCAAGAAAAAAACAAATTATAGAAGGACTCTCAACAAAGTCAAAACCCTTCTCTACTGAAATTGTTTTTTATATAACTAAAAAGGGGGCACTTTCTGAAAAATAAAATTTGTGTGTGTATGTGTGTGGTACTGAGGACTGAAACCCAGGGGTGTTCGACCACTGGCTACATCCCCAACCTTTTTATTTTATTTATTTTTTCAGGGCTGAGGACCAAACTCAGGGCCTTACACGTGCTAGGCAAGAGCTCTGCCACTGAGCTAAATCCCCAACCCCCTTTTTATTTTATTTTGAGACAGGGTCTCACTAAATTGCCAAGGCTGGCCTCAAACTTGCAATCCTCCTGCCTCAGCCTCCCAAGTTGCTAGGAATACAGGAATGCATCACCATGCCTGGCCACTTCCTGAGATTGTTTTCAGGTCTCAGAGCTTAATCATAAACCCTTTTTGAGTAGTGATTAAAGGTTGTAAAAATATAGTTTGCAGAGTTAACCCACTAAGATATATATGGGCCAAATACATTATTCTGGACTTCCTTCCTTTGATTTTCCTGTTTACACCCTTGCACAGTGTATATAAATCTGGGTAGTTGGTGGTGTTTGCTCCATATATGCTTTTTATTTGGCGGGGGGGGGGGGGCAACAAGGTCTCATTATATTGCCCAAACTGGGCTCTGGCAATCCTCCCAAATTGCTGGGACTACTGGTGTGTGCCACCATGCCTGGCTCCATATACGCTTATTGAATAAATTCATAAATAGATGAATGGATAAAGGATAGTTTTTTATTATCTAAAACAGCCAAGGTTTGAGTATTAAATTAAACTTCATTTAGAAGGACCATTGCTCTTCTATCAGCTGTAAGAATGGATGTGAAGGGAAATGGTATAAAAGAGAAAAACATTTTGGCCTTTATGATATCCAGTAATATGCAGATCATCTGATTATCATCATGAAATAACATTCATTAATTACTAATTGAACAGGGAACTTTGTTCCCATCCAAGAGTTTACAATCTAATAAAGTCATACACCCCACCCCTCTTCAGAGACTCCTTTTCAAGTTGGAACTCTGAGCTAAGTCCAATGGATATTTTGTCTTTCTTGACCTTGCAGCAACATTGATATAATTGACCACACTCTCTAAATATACGTTTTCGCCTTTACTTCCTTCATGATGTCCTTTCTTGCTTTTCTTTTTTTTTAAGAGAGAGAGAAAGAGAGACAGTAAGAGAGAGAGAGAGAGAGAGAGACAGAATCAATTTTATTTAGTTTTTCATGTGGCTTTCATTGCTCCGACACTTCGTTGTGTACATGGTGCTGGGGTTCAAACCCACATACTCACATATGCCAAGCAAGTACTGTAAACGCTGGGCCACCGCTCCAGCCCCCCTCTTCCATTTTTTGAAATGGGGTCTCCCTAAGTTGCCAAGGCTGTCCTCAACTTGTAATCCTCTTGCCTCAGTTTCCCCAGTCACTGGGATTACAGGTGTATACACGGTACCCAGCTTATCTTATTGATGGCTATGTTCCCAATACCTGTCAGTGTGCCTAGTTCATGATAAATATATATTTAGTAAATATTCATTGAATTAAATTTATATTTATAGGCAAAGGGTCAAGAACACCAAGGAAGCCAGGAGAGGTGGCTCATACCTGTAATCCCTCAACTTGGGAGACTAAGGCAGGAATAACAAATTCAAGGATAATCATAGCTATTTAGCAAGGTCCTAGGCAATTTAGCAAGACCCTATCTCAAAATTAAAAAATAAAAAAAAAGAAATTTGAAGGGCTAGGATGTAGCTCGGTGATAAAGTGCCCCTGGGATCAATCCCCAGTCTCCCAAAGAAAGTTTAGAGTGAAATTCACAGAATGGGAGAAAAATATATGAAATATACCTCTCTATATTTCCAATCAGACTTGTAACGAAAATACGTAAAGAATTCTTACAAAGCAATAAATAAAGAGCAGACAACCCTGGGGCTGGGCATGTAGTTCAGCAGTAAAGCACTTAGCTAGTATATGATGGGCCCTGGGTTCAGTCCCTAGCACCTCAAAACAAACAAACAAAAAGAGCAGACATCCCAGCCAGTGCAGTAGTACACACCTGTAACCCCAGCAACTCAAGAGACTGAAGCACAAGGATTGCAAGTTCAAGGTCAGTCAGGACAACTTAGTGAGAGGCTGATTTGAAATAAAAAAAGAAGAGGACTAGGGATTTAGCTCAGTGGTAGCACACCCTGGATTCAATTCCTAGTACCAGGAAAAAAAAAAAAAAAGTAGACATCCCAAAGAAAAATGAGTAAGAGGCTTCAATGAAAGATATTTAAATGACAAAAATGCATATGAAAATGTGTTCTACCTGACTCATCATCAAAGAAAGGCAAAAATAAAATCAGAATGGTTGTTACAGGGAAATGATGATTGGCAGGGGAGATAGAAGGGGACTTACAAGACACTGGCGATACTCTTTCTTAAACTATGTGCTCTTACACAGATGTATTCAGTTTGAAAATTCAGAAAACTGAACACTCATTCAAAGCTTCCCCCAGGTTCTCCTAACTCTACATACTCCTCCCCTAGACAATGTCATATTCATGGGTACCACTATCTGTTTCCAGGTCAAATCTTTATGCTAAACTGCAAATCACTATTTAACCAACAACTTCTCTGAGGATCCTAAAGTAATTCTTCTCCCACAAATGTGTTTGTACCATTATTCTTAGCTCACTTGCCCTATTTAATGGCACCACCATCAAACTAGTCACTTGGGTTAGGACATGGTTCTGTCCTTCCCCATCTCCCACACCAAGGGACAAGTCTAACTGGCCACTAACTTGTTAATTTTGTGTTTCCTTCTCTTCATTCACAGTCAGTATAATACTTCCCTGAACTGTGGAAGTAATTTAGTATCTCTCATCTAGTACCCTTCCAAGTGTGCCTTCCAATTTTTTCATATTAAGCCCTTTTGTCTTTCCTCAAAGGATACAATACGAACTTAATTCTTCTACTCCTACTCTTCTTCCTGGCCATACCAATTTCCTATAGGTCCTGGAAGGACGAGCTACTCTAGCATCATAGCACTATAGTGCTCTGCACATATAGTTCCTTTTGCCTGAAATATTTTTCTACCTTTTTTTTTTTTTTTTTTTTGGTACCAGGAATTGAACCCAGGGGAAGTTTAACCATTGAGCCATATCCCCAGCCCTTTTGCTTTTTATTTTGAGACAGGGTCTCACTAAGTTGCTTAAGGTCTTACTAAGTTGCTGAGGCTGGCTTTGAACTTGTGATCCTCCTGTCTCAGCCTCCTGAGCTCCTGGGATTACAGGTATGTGTCACCCATGCCTGGCACTTTTCTACCTCTTAAAAATTACTACTATTCACACCCATTAGAAACCAGCACAACTGTCGGTTCTTCAAAGTTTTGCCTGACCATATGAGCAGAATTACCCATTCTCTCCTTTATACACCTCTATAATACACACATATCTCTAGTATTCTTCATGTTCAAGTGTAATTCTTTGTTATGTCTGCCTTTGCTAAAATAACTCTGGGGTTAGGACAGTTACCACTATGAACTAAACACTGAGTCTGAAACAGAAATAACAGTTTATTGACCAAAGTATGTAGTTCAGTGGAAAAGTACTTGCCTAGCATGAAGCCCTAGGTTCAATCCCTAGCACTGAAAAATAAGGGGAAAAAACTGTCCAGCATGATTGCATAGGCCTAATCCCAAGCAGGACTATAATCCCTGCCGCTTAATGAGACCTTGTCTCAAACTTTAAGATAAAAGAACTGAGGGTAGGGGCTGGAGCGGTGGCTCAGCGGTTTCGGCGCTTGCCTGGCAAGCACGAGGACCCGGGTTCAAACCCCAGCACCACGTACACAACTGAGTGTTGGAGCAACTAAGGCCATGTGAAAAACTAAATAAAGTTGTTTCTCCCTTTCTCTGTCTCTCTCACTGTCCCTCTCTCTTTAAAAAAAAAAAAAAAAAAAAAAAAAACTGAGGGTAACTCTCAGTTGTAGAGCACCCATCTCCAGTACAAGAAAAAAAAAAAAAGAAAGAAAATGTTTATCTATGTTTCACGTATTTTTGTTCCTCTTTCTTTTAAAATTTTTATCTTATTATTTTTTTAGGTGTTGGGGCTTGAACCCAGGGCCTCACATATTCTAGGCAAGTGCTCTTTCACTGAGCACCCTATACCCCTAGCCCTTGGTTGTACTCATTTTTTTTTTAAGAGAGAAGGACAGTGAGAGAGAGAGAATCAATTTTTATTGAGTTTTTTCAAGTGGCTTTCGTTGCTCTGACACTTAGTTGTGTACGTGGGTTGCTGGGGTTTGAACCCGTATACTTGCTCAAGCTGGGCAAGTGCCATAACCACCGACCCACCACTCCAGTCCCCGGCTGTACTCATTTTGAGTCTCAAAAATGCTAAGTATATTATATATTTTTATATAGTTTTTTTTTGGTACCAGGGATTGAACCCAGAGATGGTTAAGCACTGAGCCACATCCCAGCCTTTATTGTTTTTTATTTTGAGACACAGCCTTACTAAGTTTCTGTGGGCCTGGATAAGTCACTGAGGCTGGCCTCGAACTTGTGATCCTCCCTTCTTAGCCTCCTGAGTTGCTTGGGACTACAGGCGTACCTACCATGTACAGCATATATAAAGTTTTTGTGTATCAAAAACTGTGAAGGGGCTGAGGATGTAGGTCAATGGTAAAGCCTTTCCCTAACATGCACAGGCCCCATGTTTAATCCCCATACTCTCCCATACACACATACAATTTGTGAACTTAAACCAGCATCTAAATTTGTACTCTTAAATAAAAAAAGTACCCCATGCTATTTTTAGATTTTATTCAATGCAGGTTGAACCCCCACCCTTCACCACAATGTCTTTTCCTCTGCAGACAACTTTTAATATAGCATACTTCCCGTTAGTTAGCTATGGCTCGTTCATTCCTCCTCTTACAATGGTAAGTCAATTAAAAGAACCCTCTATAAAAACTGCAGAATGATTTTAGAAAATATAATCAAGCTTTATAAAGTCATTTCTTCTCCCTATATAATGTCATTTTATATTTTAAATTACTTTACCTAAAAATACATATATTATAAAAGATACTGAAAGATCATGCGTTCATTCATAATACTTTGTAGAAACAAACACTATGCTTCAAGTTATTCTTGAAATCTCCTGACAGTTTCAACTTTTTTTGTGGGGGGGGTGTACGATGGATTGAACCCAAGGTGCTTTACCACTGAGCTACATCCCTAGCATTTATTTATTTTAATTTACTCATTCGTCCATCCAGGACCTTGCTAAATTGCTGAGGGTCTGGCTAAATGGTTGAGGCTAGCCTTAAATATACAGTCTTCTACCTCAGCCTCCCCAGTCATTGGGATTACAGGCCTGCACCACCGTGTCCAGCTCAACATTTCATTTTAAATGCTGTTCAAAAGCTGACCTCACAAAACTGGAACCACGGGGCTGGAGCAGTGGCTCAGAGGTTTCGGCGCTTGTCTGGCAAGCACAAGGACCCGGGTTCAAACCCCAGCACCACGTACACAACTAAATGTTGGAGCAACTAAAGCCCTATAAAAAACTAAATAAAAGTTGTTTCTCTCTCTGTCTCTCTCACTGTCCCTCTCTCTTTAAAAAAAACTAAAACAAAAACAAAACTGGAACCACAAGGTATCTCTCAAGGAGTTGGTCTTAGAGGTATCAGCTTTCACAGTTTTAGGTTCTATTCCCAAAGTTTTAGCTGTAAGCAGGCATGGTGGCCCATGCCTGTAATCCCAGCAGCTCAGGATGCTGAGGCAGGAGGATCACAAGTTCAAAGCCAGCCCCAGAAATTTAGGGAAGCCTTGAGTTACTCACTGAGACACTATCTCAAAATAAAAAGGGCTGGGGATATGGCCAAGTGGGTAAGTGCTGCTGGGTTCAAATCTGGTACCAAAAAGAAAACCAAAGTTATAGCTATAGCTTTTATCATTTTCTCAAGCTCTCTACCTGTCTGCTAGAAATTCACATGTACAAGTTTAATCATATCACTCCTCATTGTCTATGGGCAAAATTCAAACTCTTACCCTATTATAGGTCTCTCCCCATCTACTCTCAACAACCAGAGGGCATTGTCCCCCATTCTCCAAGAAAACTGCTCTAATCATGGTCCTAAACCTTAAGATGTTACAGAACCCATATGAAGTGCCTCCCAAATCCTCTGTTTATCCTTATCCTGTCTTTCTTCAGAGCCCAGTTTAAATTCCAGCTCCTAACAACATCATCTATTATTTTTTCTTTTCTTTTTTCTTTGGGGGGGGGGTACCAGGGATTGGACCCAGCAGTGCTTAACCACCAAGCCACATCCCAAGCCATTTTTTATTTTAGTTTTTATTTTGAGACGGTGACTTACTAAGTTGCTTAGGGCCTTGCTAAATTGCTGAGGCTGACTGAACCTGAGATTCTCCTGCCTCAGCCTCTCAAGCTGCTGGGATTACAGTCATGCGCCACCTCACCCAGCAATAGCATCTATTTATACCTCATGTTTATTACTTTGCATTTCTATTTACCTTTTCTAGTTAACCCCCAAATACAAATATAACCTCCTTGAAGGCAAGCATTATAATTTATTTATTTTCTTCTTCTTTAGGGTTAGAGAGTATCCTGCCTAGGGTTTGGTAATAGTAGCAACTAACATTTATGGCATATACACTGAATGCCAGATATATAATCCTCAGAATGCTTTCCACATTTTAATCCACTTAATCCATGCAATAAAACTGTGAGGTAGGGAGTGGAGCAATGGTTCAGTGTTTGCAGTGGTTCAGTGTTTACAGTATTTCCCTGGAATGCACAAGGACCCGGGTTCAAACTCCAGCACCATATATACAACCAAATGTCTGAGAAACAGAAAACAGACGAAAAAAATAAATAAAATTGATTCTCTTTCTCACTCTCTCCCTTCTCTCTTAAAAAAAAAAATACTGTAAGGTAAATACTGTTATTCTCTCTAATAGCAGATGACAATGAAAACTTAGGTGATTTACCCACATGCAGTCACAAAACTAGTAGCAGAACTAGGGCCTAATGTCAGGCTTGACTCCAATGCTATCTTTGGGTTTGTAACACATTTAAGCCAGTCCCCTTCTCCTACTTGATCCATACATCCCTGGAGACAACTTGGGCTTCAAAGGTGTGGAGAAAGGGCATTGTAGTTCAACAACTTCTCTTTCTCCCATTGACACAAAGCTTTTATGTAATGACCTTTGACTGAAAATCGGAGATAAGCTTTAACCAAAGAATTCCAAATTCCACCTATGGCAATATTCAGTCTCACTCCAGAGTCCTAAAAGCAGTGCAACTGTCTTCAAGAAGATGGTTCACTAAAAGAATTGATTTCAGTCACTGTAGATCCAGAGAGTAAAGCTAGTGCAGGCCTCAAGTAAAGGAGGAAACCTTTCTTTGCCAGAAGGCCTGCTCTAACAACTAGCAGTTAATGGGTTCTATATAGGCTAATGAGTCATAGGTATCATCAGAACAAAGGGAAGGGCAAGATCAGTGTGTCTACCCAGGTAGCCCTTGAATTCTTGTATCTGAAATCAAGTAGTATTTATGTAAATCAGTGCCTTACCTTCTCAAAGGGAATTAGATTTTACCAAACTCCTTCACTTTTATTATCTGACTTGATGTTAACATTCTGTACAGTGGATAGCATAGTATAAACAGGGCACTCACCTTCACTTTTTACAGATTACACAATGCATCAGCACCAGAAGGTTGGCCAAAAAGGAGACTAGAGACTGATACGTAGCCACAGCACTTCTCACTAAGCTAATAAAGCTTAGTACAGAGCTGCATCTACCTTGAAGAAGGGGAAATTCTTCCAAATTTCCACAAAGAGAACCTATGAACAGGTGATGGTACTGAGGATGACTACTGGGATCCCTCAAAGTGGAAACTCAGGCTCAGAAAGGTTTATAAGTGATAGATCCAGGGCTAGGGGTATAGCTCAGTGTTAGCACCTTCCATAACATAAGTTCTACCACTTATTAACTGGGTGGCCCTGAGTAAACAATAACAAATGTTCATTGAACTCATACTACTTGCCATGACACATACTTTATGTGATGAACTCTAAGAAGTGTATACATTCTTTATTTCAATTTCCCAGAAGACACAGAGCCTAAAGTAATTTGTCCTAGGTTAAAACCTGACTCTACCATGGAATTTTACACAGCAATTAGAAACAATGATATTGCAGCCTTCGAAGGTAAATGCATGGCTATGGAAGAGATCATGATGAGTAAAATCAGCTTAACCCAGAGATCTAAGGGTCAATTGTCTCCACTCATCTGTGGAGGTGGGGACTAGACCCTGATCAATGAGAAAGTTGGTCTAGTAGCATGAGTTAAATCCAGATAAGATGTAATGCTTTACAATCTAATACTTTTTTTAGAGTTATAGTGGGAAGGGGAAGGGAGGGATAAGGGAGGGTAATTGGGGGGGCACTCCTGGGGATAATTGCAATATCCAGAATATATACATTTTATATTATTTTGTTAAAATCTTGTAAGGTTGTTCAAAAATAAAAATAAAAAAAACCTGACTCTAACCCCTATTTTTAGTTTCTCAGTTTTTGTCTAGAATAAAATGGAGACAAAAATTAACAGCTGCCCTATCTAAATAACTAAAATTATATTCATGTGTATGAAAACATATTTAATAAACTGTAATGCAGTGATGGTCAATGTATGAAATACAAAGTTAATACTGACATGCACATGGTCTGGTCTAGAAATTCTAACTTGTTTCCTTTCTGCTTCTCAGGAGTCAAATGAGTTGTGCTAAACACATTCTTTTTTTCGAGGAATAATGATTACGTTATGCAGATATTTCTTTCTTTCTTTTTTTTTTTTAACAGAGAAAGGGACAGAGAGAGAAAGAGAGAATCAATTTTATTTATTTTTTCATCTGGTTTTCATTGCTCCGACACTTCGTTGTATATGTGGTGCTGGGGTTCGAACCTACGACCTCGTGCATGCTAGGCAAGCTCTGTAAGCACTGAGCCACCACTCCAGCCCCTCTTTTTTTTTTTTTTTTTAAGACAGAGAGGGACAGTGAGAGAGAGAGAAAAAAAGAATCAATTTTATTTAGTTTCTCAGGTGGCACTCGTTGCTCTGACACTTTGTTGTGTATATGGTACTGGAGCTCGAACTAGGGTCCTCATGCATGCCAGGCAAGCACTGTAACCACTGAGCCACCACTACAGCCCCTATGAGATATTTCTTATCTTTAATCTTCCTATGTTATGTTTTCTAAGTGTGGAAACAGACATATCCTTTCTTTTTTTTTTTTAAAGAGGGAGAGAAGGAAAGTGAGAGAGAGAAAGAATTAATTTTATTTGGTTTTTCATTTGGTATTTATTGCTCTGACACTTAGTTATGTGGTGCTGGGGTTCGAACCCAAGTCCTCATGCATGACAGGCAAACACCTTAAGGGCAGAGTCACTGCTCCAGCCCTGCAGACATATTCTTAAACTGCCATAAGATGCAGCTTAGTTGGTGCTGTTGTTTTGCAGTGCTTGCTAAGTAAACACTATCACTGAACCACATCCCCCGCCCTTTTATTGCTTATTAGCTTTGAATTTTTGTGTACTGAGATAATTTCTTCATCTTCTGGTAATGATGATTATTATACTGACTAGGATTCTTTGATCACTTTGTCTAATAAGCTTCTAGATAAGAATCTGTCATGCCTTATCAGTGAATCCTCAATAATAAAAGACAAAACTATCATTCTTCTCATTTTTCAGATAAGGAAACCCAGGCTTATAAATGATAAATAATTTGCCCAACATTTCATAACTATAACTAGTGGATAAATACGTTCGTTCTGGTCTATCTAGGCTCCAAAGCTTAATTGTTATCACTCACTCACTGCCACACCCAGGCATGACCTACAAGACTAACCCCAGTGTATACAGCTTCCTAACAATCAAGCTTATGCCTCTAGCTGTTTGTTCCATTTGTGACCATATTTTTTCCAAATCAAAAGTTAAACCAGGCAGGTGTGGTAGCACACACCTTAATCCCAACAATTGGAGGCTGAAGCAGGAGGACTGCAGGTTCAAGGTTAGTCTCTGAAATTTAGCAAGACCCTAAACAACTAAGCGAGACCCTGACTCAAAATAAAAAGGGCTAGAATGTAGTGGTTGTAGTCAACCCCCACTACCAAAAGTAAAAAGTTAAAGCATGTGGTCTTACAATTTGAAATAACCTCTGAAAATCTAAAACCTGTGGTTTTGGGGTTTTCTTTTGTTTACCTTTCTCCCCCCATATCTGATCACCTAGAATAAGCCCTATTCAGATTGTTCGTAGCTTCACTTTTTTTGGCACTGGGGATTGAATTCAGGGGTGCTTTAACACTGAGCCACATCCCCAGACCTTCTAATTTTTAAAATGTGGGTCTCTCAAAAGAAAAAGGTGAAAGAAAGTAAAGCTGTCTTCTTTTGTTTTTCTTTTTAAAATAGAAGTCCTTAAGGTATCCCATGGAAGCATTCAACTCTAAACATCCCTGGCTGCTACCAGGGAAACAGAGAAGGAAGAGAGAAGTTTCTCCATTCTCCTAAGCGAGAGGTTTTATTTTGCATCTCCGTTCTAGAGTGGCTCCGTTTTCAAGTCATTACAGTTTCCCAGAGAGGACAAGGGCAGCAGCAACAACACAAACCACAAGCCCTAAAGTTCATATGCAGAAATGAGCTACAAATGCATTCATTCAACACATTTATTGAGTGTCTATTGTGTGGTAAAATCCAACACTCATTATTCCTCCTCTCTTCCTGCTACGTGCATGATCAAGAATATTCAAAAGTGCCTATAATCAGTACTGGAGCGGTGGCTCGGCAGTTGTAGCACTTGCCTGGCATGCACAAGGACGCAGGTTTGAACACCAGCACCGCATCACAATGAAGTGTCAAAGCAACAAAAGCCACGTGATAAACTAAATAAATTGATTCTCTGGCTCTCACTGTCCCTTTTTCTTTTCTCTTTTTAAACAGAGAGGGACAGTGAGAGACAGAAAGAGAGAATTGGTTTTATTTAGTTTTTCTTGTCGCTTTTGTCGCTCTGACCCTTGGTTGTGTACATGATGCTGGGGTTTGAACCGTGTCCTCGCGCATGCCGGGCAAGCGCCTTAACTGCTGAGCCACCGGTCCAGCCCTGTCCCACTTTCTTTAAAAAAAAAAGTATGTTAAAAAAAAGTACCTACAATCCCAGCAAGAGTATCATAAATTCAAGACTAGCCTCAGCAATTTAGTGAGACCCTCAGCAATTTAGCAAGATCCACGTCTCAAAAAAAATAAAGAAATAAGCCAGGCACAGTGGTACACACCTGTAATCCCAGCAATGTGAGAGGCTAAAGCTGGAGGATCACAAGTTTGAGGCCAGCCTCAGGAACTTAGCAAGGCCCTCATCAATTTAGTGAGACCCTGTCTTAAAATAAAAAATAAAAAAAGGCTGAGGATGTGAATCACTGTCAAAGCACCCCTAAGCTCAATCCCCAGTACCATAAATAGGCACACAGGTAGGTAGGTAGGTAGGTAGGTAGGTAGGTAGGTAGGTAGGTAGGGGTGTGTGTATGGATAGGAAGGAAGGAAGGAAGGAAGGAAGGAAGGCAGGCAGGCAGGCAGGCAGATTGATTGGAGATGCAACTCAGTAGTAAAGTTCCCCTGGGTTCAATCCCCAGTACCAAAAAGACAGAAAGCAAGAGTGAGTGAGAGAGAGAAAATGCTCAAAAGTTCTTAACAAGAAAGACAAGAACTTCCTACAGGGAGGGTGTTAAGAATAAGGAAAAGCCAGCACCACATACACAACTAAGTGTTAGAGCAACGAAGGCCATGTGAAAACCTCAATAAAATTCATTCTCCCTCTCTAAAAAAAAATAAGGAAAAGGACAATTGTTGAAAAATAGAAGAATATATCAGGTATACATGCTACAAAGAAGAGAAGGTGATGTGATAGACTATGGTAGGGAATTTAGATTAATGATCCTTTAAAGGCCTCCCTGAAGAGGTTGGCCATATAGTTCAGTAGTAAGAGTGCTTCCCCAGCATGCACAGGCCCTGAGTTCACTCCCCAACACCATTACAAAAAAAAAGGCCTTTAGAACCAAAGATGGCAGCTCTTCCATAGAGCCATGTAGTAAATATTTTAGGCTTCCCAAGGCACAAAAGGTGTCTCATTGCATATTCTTTCTTTCTGTTCTTATTGTTCTTATATTACAACCTGTAAAAGTGTAAAAAGCATTCTTAGTTCCCTGGCACTATAAAAACGGGCCTCCAGCAACATTTGACCTCTACCTTAGTCTACTGGCCCCTGCTTTAGAGAAACATCTAATCTCCTGCAGCTAGAGAGCAAGTGAGCGAAGGGGAAAGCAATACAAGATGAAACAGCAGTCAGAACATGGGGGGAAAACTTTTAGACGGTTAAGGTTTTTGACTTTTTTCCTAAATAAGAAGGGAACTGCCTGGAGAGTTTTAAGCAGGTCCATAACATGATCAAATTTATGCTTTAAAAAGATCAGCTTGTCTCTGTGTGAAGAACAGACTGTAGTGAGGCTCAGAGTAGAAACAGTAGATTAGGAAGCTGGTTATTGTATCATCTAGACTAGAGAAGGCAAGGTGGGTAGTAAAGGAACAAACTGACCAGAGTGAACACTTTTAGTGAAAGCTGTTTTACCACTGATGAATAAGATCATAGAAGGATTCTTGAAATATTACTTTAAAATCAAAATAGAATACTCAGGTATTCTTTTCTTGTGGAGGGGGTACCAGCAATTGAATCCAAGGGCACTTAACCACTGAGCCACATCCCCAGCCCTTTTTAATTTTATTTTGAAACAGGATCTCAGCAAATTACTTAGGGCCTGGCTAAGTTGCTGAGGCTGGCTTTGAACTTGTGATCCTCCTGCCTCAGCCTATGGAACCACTGGGATTATAAGTGCACACTCCCGTGCTCTGAGATACTCAGGTACTCTCACAGTTGGTTTTTACTGTTTAGTATTTGTCATATTATAGTTAATTTTAGTGTACCAAATATGATAATTAGGATGCTCATTAGTGTTAAATATTAAGTTATGGGTCTGGGGACACTGCTCAGTGGTATAGTGTTTGACTTTCATTCAAGAAGCCCAGGGCTGAGCTGGAGCGGTGGCTCAGCGGTTTCTGCACTTGCCTGGCAAACACAAGGACCTGGGTTCAAACCCCAGCACCACATACACAACTAAGTGTTGGAGCAACTAAGGCCATATGAAAAACTAAATAAAGTTATTTCTCTCTTTGTCTGTTTCTCTCACCATCCCTCTCTCTTTAAAAAAAAAAAAGAAGAAGAAGAAGAAGCAGCAGCCCAGGTCTGTACAATCCCCAGCATTGCAAAACAAATTTTCACCATGGAATATATTATTTTACTGTGAGGGCATAGTATTTTCTTATTAAAAATAGATTAAAAAAACAAAAAAATAGATTTTTCATGTTCAAATATTTGGAAAGATTTTTCTTTTAAATACTGATAGAAAAGTGACTCCCACGCCATTTAACTTCTATCCAGTTGGCGACTAAACTTGAGTCTTTTTTTTTTTTTTTTTTGTAAAATAGCTGTGGCATGCTCAAGGATGCAGTTTAAACCCCAGCACCACATACACAATGAAGTGTCAGAGCAATGAAAGCCACATGAAAAACTAAATAAATTGATTTTTTTCTCTTCCTCTTTCTCACTGTCCCTCTCTTTAAAAAAAGGGGAGGGGAGGGGAGTTCGCTGGAGCAGTGGCTCAGCAGTTATGGTGCTTGCCTGGCATACACAAGGACGCAAGTTCAAACCTCAGCACCACAAACATGTTGAATTGTCTGAGCAACAAAAGCCACATGAAAAACTAAATAAAATTGATTCATTCACCCCCCCCCCCTTTGAGAGAAAGAAAGAGACAGAGAGAGAGAGAGAGAGAGAAAGTTGGTCTGACTATGTTGCCCAGGCTGAACTTGAACTCTTGTGCTTGAGTGATCCTCTTGCCTCAGTCTCCTGAGTTACTAGGATTATAGGCAGCAATCCTTTTCACTTTTGAAGAGCATTGGCAAACATTTGTTAGAATGTTCCTCAATTTTGGTTAACTTGCTGCTTCCTTGTGATCAAATTCACATCATACATTTTTAGCAATAATACCACAGAAGTGATGTTGTATCTTTTTATTGAACTATATCAGAAGAAACATGGATTTCTGCCACTGTGATGCACTAATTTTGATCACTTGGTTAAGATGGCATCTGTCAGACCCAGCTGTGTAGGAGGCTTAGGCAGGAGGATCACAAGTTTGAGGTCAGCCTCAACAACTTAAAAGTGAGATGCTAAGCAACTGAATGCAACCCTGTCTCAATGTAGCTCAGTGGTAAAATGCTCCTGGGTTCAACCCCCAAGACTGAAAAAAGGAGCATCTGCCAGATTTCTGCACCATAAAATGGCTATTTTTTTTCCCTCTTACAAATCTTTGGGAAGCTGCATTATTACTACATAAATGCTATGCTTCTTAACACCCACTAAAATTTTAGCATCCTTTAATGATTCTTACTTGCATCATTATTCCTATGGTATTTGTAAATGGTGATTTGCTATTTTTAATCAACCCTTCTAAATTAGTTGGATTGCTGTTATAAAGATGAATTTTTCCTTCTCCCTGACATTTATTCCTGTCAGTATAGACCTATGGATTCATACCTATTCTATAGCTTATAATCCATTGCTATTATCACTTATTTTGTTGCTCAAAATGTCCCTGAGTTGCATCAGGCCCAGTGGCACACTCCTACAATCCCAGTGACTCAAGATGGTGAGACAGAAGAATTGTAAGTTTAAGGCCACCCTTAGCAATTTAGCAAGATTCTGTCTCAAAATAAAATAAATAAATAGGACTGAGGATGCAGTTCGGTAGTAAAGCATCCCTGGGTTCAGTTCCCAATACCAGAAAAAAAAAATAATAACATCCCTGATTTGGCCATTGGAATCCTGCAAGTTGGCTTGTGGGTACTTTTGATGTGGCCCCACATCAAAACACTTTGAAACACTTCCCTTTCTGGCATCACAGATATTCCAGGTTCAGATACTTTCCTGCCTCAGTCTAAACCAGCAATTCTTCCAAAGAGTCCTGTTTCCCTTTATTAGAAATATCACTAAGTATATTTGTTGGTTCTGAGGTATCAATGCCTAAAGCCTTCTCAGAAGATAGAGCTAGAAAGAGTATGTATGCACAAGTACGTGTTTACATACATACCTGTCTCCATAAACTCACAAGCTTTTACTGATACCTCCAATTCCTATCAACATCACAGAGTTCATTCTAGCCTTCAAAATCAATCTCTCCCACCACCACCCCACCACCATGCTGGGGACTGAATGCAGGCAAGCACTCTACTAAGCTACAACATTCCCAGTCCTTTCTCTCTCACTCTTTTAAAATTCACCAAATATTTATAGAACACCTACCATAGGCCAGGCTCTGTGCCAGGCATTACGAATAAATCAGCAAACAAAACAAAATGAAAGTCACGTGAAAAACTAAATAAAATTGATTCTTTCTTTCTCTCTCTTAAAAGAGAAATAAGTAAGACACTACAATATTATGACTTTTTAAGAAGTTCTTGAATCATCCATCGTTCACTTGCACCAAGAAATTTTTCTTTTCTATTTACTTTTTTAATTTTTTTTATTTTTTGCAGCAGTAACCCAGGTTACTCTACAACTGCACTATATCCCCAGCTTTTTTTTTTTTTAATTTGAGACAGGGTCTCACTGAATTGCTAAGGTAAGGCTGGCCTCAAACTTGCAATCCTCCTGCCTCAACCTCTTGAATAGCTGGGTTTACAGGCATGTACTATCATGCCCGGCTTCTCATTTGTTTTAATTACTAATGTCTATAATATCGTTACATAGATATAAGTTATTGAATATCTATGAATAATGTTGTATCCAGTGTTAATTTTATTTTTTTGGTATTGGAGATTGAATCCATGAGTGCTCCACCACTTAGTTATATTCCGAGCCCTAAATTTTTTGAGACAGGGTCTTGCTAAATTGCTGAGGCTGGCCTTGAACTTGCTATTCCCTTGTCTCAGCCTCCTAAGTCACTGGGGAATCACAGGTATGCATTACTGTGCCTAGCTGGTGTTATTTTTACTTATTTTAAAGAGAGCAAGAGAGAGTTAATTTTTATTTTTTCAACTGGTTTTCATTTTTGCTACACTTAGTTATGTAGGCGGTGCTGGGGATGGAACCTAGGTCCTCACACATGCCAGGCTAGCCCTCTACTGCTGAGCCATCTCTCCAGCCCCAGCTGGTATTATTTTTAAATAACAGCTTTATGGAGCAGTAATTCACATACCCATGTATCTCACTAATGATAATATTATTTATCACAATTCAAAGACTTACAGTATATTCATATAGTTGTATAACCATCAATCACAATTTTATTTTATTTTATTTTTCTTTGGTACCAGAGATTGACCCAGGGGCACTTAACCACTGAGTCACATCCCTAGCCCTTTTATATTTTATTTTGAGACAAAGCCTTGCTAAGTTTCTGGGGCTGACTTTGAACTCATGATCCTCATGCCTAAGCCTCTCAAGTCACTGGGATTACAGGCTTACTCCACCTGTAATTTTAGACATTTTCATCCTAAAAAAGAAATCCCACATACCTTGTTACTGTAAGTCTCATTTCCATATGAATTCTAGGCTCAGCTTGTCACTTTCTTCAAAGAACCTACAAGGAACTTTGAATGTAATTGAACTGAATTTACAGATCAGTTTAGGGAACATTATCATCTTAAAAATATCTTTTGGGGCTGGAGCAATGGCTCAGCAGTTAGAGCCCTTGCCTGGCATGTGAGAGCACTTGGGTTCAAACCCCAGCACCACATACACATTGAAGTGTCAGAGCAAAGAAAGCCACACAAAAAACTAAATAAAACTGATTTTCTCTTTCTCTCTATATATCCCTTTTTTTTTTTTTTTTAAGATTGAGGGACAGTGAGAGAGAGGAGAGAGATTGAGAGTAATGATTATTTAGTTTTTCATGTGGCTTTTGTTGCTCCTACACTTCATTGTGTACATGGTGCTGGGATTTGAACCTGGGTCCCTGCGCATGCCAGGCAAGAGTTGTAACTGCTGAGCCACTGCTCCAGCCCCTGTCCCTCTCTCTTAAAAAAAAAAAAAAAATATATATATATATATCAATATATAATACATATACATATGAACATGAGACTCTTCCCAATTATTTAGATCTTTAATTTATCACAACAATGTTCCTTCATTTTCAGATATGTTATGTACTACTTTTGTTAAATTCTTCCCAACTGTAGGCAACCACTTGCTTCTGTAGATTTGCCTAGCAACAATAGAACACGTGACCTTTAGTGACTCCTGTCACTTAGCAATGTGCTTTCAAAGTTCATAAATGTGGTAGTATGTATCAATATTTCATTCTTTTTATTGTTGAATAACATTTAACATATATATACACTATATAATACTGTACATATGCATATACATACAACATACATATATAATATTGTATGGACATACTACCTTTTTTATCCATTTATCAATTGATGGACATGTGGGCTGTTTCCACTTTGGTGCTGTTATGAATAATGCTGCTCTGAACATTCATGTACCAATGTTTGAGTAGGCATGTTTTCAATTCTCTTCGCTATACACCTAGGGATGGAATTACTGAGTTAGACGGTAACTCTATGCTTAACATATGTATGTGTGGCACATATACCGGGAATTTAACACTGGGGCATTTTACCACTGAACCACACTGCCAGTTCTTTTTATTTTTAAGACAGGGTCTTAATAAGTTGCTGAGGCTGGTCTCAAATTTATGATCCTCCTGTCTCAGCCTATTGAGCTGCTGGGATTTTTAGGTGTGTGCCACTATGTTTAACCTTTTGAGGAATTTCCCAAACTAGTTTCCAAAGCAATCACACAATTTTACCTTCATACCAATAGTGTATGAGGGTTCCAGGTTTTGTTGTTGTTTGTTTTGCAGTGCTGGGGATCGAATCTAGGGTTCTGCATCTGCTAGGCAAGTGCTGTACCACTGAGTTACTCTCCAGGCCCCCAGTTTCTTCACATTCTTCCCAATACTTATTATCCATTCTAGGATGGTTAGCTGTTTGTTTATCTTCTTTGGAGAAAGATCTGTTCAGACACTTTTTTTGTTTATTTGTTTTTGTATCAGAGATTGAACCAAGAGGTGCTTTACCACTGAGCCACATCCTCAGCCCTTTTTATTTTGATTTAGGGTCTTGCTAAGTTGCTTAGGTTCTCACAACTGCTGAGACTGGCTTTGAACTTGCAAACCTCCTGCCTCAGCCCCCGAGTTGCTGGAATTATAGGCATGACACACTGTTTTTTAAATTGGGTTGTCTTTTGAGTTGCAATGCTTTTTTATATATAGAGAGAGAGGGAGAGAGAGAAAGAGCTAATTTGAATTTTTAAATTTTTTCATCCGGGGATCAAACCTGGGTCCTTAAGCATGCCAGGCACTTCTCCAGTCCCTATAGTGATTCTTTATACAGTGCTTTTTTCAGCTATATCATTTCCAAAAGTTATCTCCCGTTCTACAAGATTTTGTTTTGTTTTTTGAGACAATGGAGCTGGAACTCAAGGCCTCATGCATGCTAGACAAGCACTCTACCACTGAGCTATATCCCTGGCCTTTTAAGTTCTGTTTTGAGACAGGGTACTACTAAATTGTCCATGCTGGCCTCCAACTTGTGATCCTCCTGCCTTAGCCTCCTGAGCATCTGGGATTATGGGTATGTGCCACCAGACCAGGTTTGAAGCATTTTTATTTATTTATTTATTTATTTATTTAATTTATTTATGTACTGGGGATTTAACCCAGGGGCACTTAACAACTGAGCCACATCCCCAGTCTTTTTTCTTGAGGCTGGTCTTGAACTTGCAATCCTCCTGTGTCACTAGGATTACAGGTGTGTGTTATCGTATCTGGTAAACCATTTTGAATTCATTTTGTTTATGGTGTGAGGCAGGGGTCCAACACCAACATTCTTTTCCATGTGGGATATCCAGCTGTGCCAACATTATTTGTTAGAAATAGATTGTTTTGACATCCTTGTCGAAAATCAATTAGCCATAAACCTGAGGGCTTATTTGTGGATTCAATTCATTGATCTAAATTTCTATCCTTATGCCACTACCATGCCTGTCTTGGTTACTGTAAGTTTGTAAAACATTTTAAAATCAGGAAAAGTGAATCCTCAAACTGTTCGTTTATAAGAATCTTCTGGCTGTTCTGAGTCATGTGAATTTCTGTATGAATTTTAGGATCAGGTTGTATTTTCTACAAAAGAAGTTAGATGGGATTTTGATAGTAATTGCACTGAATTTATATATTAGTTTAGGCAGTATTATCATCTTTGAAGGGAAGTGAATCCAGGGGTGCTTAACCACCAAGCCACACCCCAGTGCATTTTATTTTTTATTTTGAGAAAAGGTCTCAGTTATTTGCTTAGGGCCTCATGAAGTTGCTGAGGCTGGCTTTGAACTTGGGAACCTCCTGTCTCCACCTCCCAAATTGCTGAGATTACAGGCGTGTGCCACCATGCCCAGCTAGGCAGTAGAACCATCTTAAAAACAGTATGTTTTCTGATAAGCATAAGATTCTTTCCAATTACTTAGATCTTTAATTTCTTATAATGTTTCTTAGTTTTTTAGATTGTATTATATACTTTTGTGACATTTATTCATTAATATTGTATCCCTTTTGATGTTTTCATAAATAAAACTGTTTTTCCTTATTTTCATTTCTGGATTGTTCATTGCTAATGTACAGAAACACAACAGATTTTTGCATTCTGATCTTACATCCTGCAACCTTGCTGAACTTGTTAGTTCTAATAGTTATTTTTGTTTTGTGATTCCTTGGAATTTTCTAAATACAAGATCATTTCAGCTGCAAACAAAGATAGTTTTATTTCTTAGAGTCCAAAATGGAAGACTAATTTATTTTCTTGCTCCAGTATAATGCTGAACAGAGGCTGTAAGAGCACACATTGTTGTCTTCCGTAGTGCAAAGTATTCAGACTTTCACTATTTGGCATGATATTGGCTATGGATTTTTCATAGATATTAGGTTAAAGAAGAATTAAGAAGAATTTGACTAGAATAGTTTCTCTTTTTTCTCCCTCTTACAAGAAACCTGGGATGGAAAATAACAGATTAGAGCCGGGCAGGATGGCACATGCCCGTAATTCCAGTTACTCAGAAGGATGAAGCAGGAGGATCGAAAGTTTGAGGCCAGTCTGTGCACCTCAGCAAAACCCTGCTTCAAAATAAAAATTTTTTTTAAAAAGGACTGGGGATATAACTCAGTGGTAAAGTAACCCCAGGTTCAGTCCCCGGTACTTAAAAAGAAAAAAATAGATTAGATAACTCCTGATTTTGGCTTCACAGAACACACAAAATGTTTCAATATTTATTGTTTGAAACATTCCCAAAATGTTGCTTGGTTTTTTGCATTTGTTAGCAAATTATCTTCCTGTTTGTTTGATTTCTTGGTAACTCACAACAGTTGCAGTATGTATTCTGAAGTCTACCTTCTCTTTTGATAATCCACTTTCATTTTTCCTTCACAGTATAACAGTGCATGTCTATTTATAGCACTTCGTATTTTAGGTTTATTGCCATCTTTATTCCTTCCAGCAGAAAATTTGCCATTGTGAGCAGTTGTCACTGTGAAAGCTTGGGATCAATACAGGTTTGAGGTAATACCAATTTTGAAAGTCAAGTTCCAAGAGCAACAGCTATTAATCAATTGGAATGAAGAACCTCTCCAGGAGCTGGGGCAGAAACAAGCAAATGTATATACAAAAACAAAAGCTTATTCTAGAAAGAGACTTCATTAGCCACTTAGAGGACAATCTAAAAGTCTATTTAGGCTGGGAGTGGTGGCACATGCCAGTAATCCCAGCGGTTTGGGAGGCGAGGCAGGCGGGTTGCAAGTTCAAAGTCAGCCTCAGCAATTCAGCAAGGCCCTCAGCAATTAATGAGACTCTGTCTCAAAATAAAAATTAAAAAGGTCTGGATGCAGCTCAGTGGCTAAGCACCCCTGGGTTCAATCCCTGGTACCAAAAAAAAAAAAAATCCCTAATCTAGGTTATTTATTCAGATTCCTTGTCCATTTTTATTTCTTTTTAAAATTATTATTATTATGTGGCCTTTTATATGTATGTACAACTGGGAATGGAACCCAGGAGCATTCTACCATTGAGCTACAAACCCAGAACTTTTAATTTTTTATTTTGAGAAAGGTCTCACAAAATCACCAAGGCTGGTCTCAAACTTAAAATTCTCCTGCCTCGGCCCCCTGAGTAGCTAGGATTTGGTGTCAATGCCTGGAATGATACTACGGTGTTTTTATTTACCATCATTTGTGCCATCAGTGTAAATGTCAATGCCTTGAAAAATGCAAATAATATTTTGCTGTTATTATAAAGAGGTCAAGTACTCTTGGAAAAAGTCTTGAGAAGCCTTAGGGTCTGCAATACCACACTTTAAAAACTGCAGCTCTATGAAATCCATGTGTTTTGTTTGTTTGTTTGTTTTGGTACTGGGGACTGAATCCAGAACCACTTAACCACTGAGCCATATTCCCAGTCCTTTTTATTTTTTGAGACAGGGTCTTGCTAAATGCCTGAGGCTGTCCTCAAACTTATGATGTTCCTGTTTCAGCTTCCTGAGTCAATGGCATTCCTAGTGTGCACCTCTACATCCAGCCCATGTTTGTTTAAAAAGGAAAATAATTTTTCATAAAATTGACACTCCAGGAACAAGCTACAAAAAGGGAAATGTGATGTGTTATCTGTGATTTTTTTTCTTACCCTTGACACACTGCTATATATCCCAGGGAAACAAAACCTAGACAGGAATTTAAGCAAGGATAATGACAAGTAATGAATCTTCCACCACATTTAAGAGAAGAATGCAAATTGGTCGATGATTATTTGTAAAATTATTTATCATCTGTAAGTATCCATCCTGTTAGAAATTACCTCATATAAATTCACACAGAATTCTATTCTCTATGATACAAATGAAGATAAATAGACTTCATTCTAAATAGACTTAAATAGACTTTTGTTTTATTTTGGTACCAGGGATCAAACCCAGAGGCACTTAACTACTGAGTCACATCCAGCCCTTTTTATTTCTTTTTATTAATTTTGAGACAGGATCTCACTAAATTGCTTAGAGCCTTGTTGAATTGCTGAAGCTGGCTTTGAACGTTCGATCCTCCTGCCTCAGCCTCCAGAACTGCTGGGATTACAGGCATGTACTTGTAATAGGCTGGCCTATTAGACTTTTAGACTATCCTTTGTAATTGGCCAGTGAACTCTCTGTCCATAATAAGAAAACAAAGCCAATTCAAAGCAATCCTATAGATCCTAAGCCAGTAAAAAAATCCATATTAAGGACCAACATCTTCCCATAAATGTTTTTGGTGTTTCTAAGGATCTTCAAGAACTAATAGAGGTATAAAAACAAACTTCTGAAACTGCTTATAGACCACCGTCAAGTTACTGAGACTAGTGCAGTAACTAGTCTGTTTCCAATCCATCCTGGACACCACTTTTACTGAAAAACTTCCAGTAATGATAACGCAAGAGCTAACACCAGCTGAGCTCGTAAACGTATGCCTGGCCTTACACTCAATAATTTGAATGAATTTTCTCATTTAATCTTCCCAGACATCCAATAAGGTAAGTTCTATGATTCTCCCCCTGGAGATGAGCCAGCCCACATGTTCAGTCTCCTTTGATCTTCTATATCATTTTGTGTTTGTATGCCATTGATTTGGCACTTTCTCACATGTTGCCATATTATTATATATTTCATATGTAAGGACCTCATTTTATTTTTCTAAATACAAACATTTTTAGGGCCCTTAAAAGGGTAGTTACAGTTTAATTTGCAACTAGAGTACCCATGTCCATTATAAACTTCTGGAAACGTGCTGAAGGAATTAAGGAAGAACTTTCTGTAGCTTATAAAAAGTGCTCAGCCTGTAGTTTATCACCAAATTTGGTAATTGACAGGTCTCCTAGGAGAATGTCAATAGTATGTTATGTTCTTTCTCTATGGAATATCTCCATTGGTAGACAGTTCAAAGCAACGGTGCTGGAAGAACATTAAAGTAATATTTTTTGTTGCTGTTCTGGAGATTGAACCCAGGTTCTTACACATAAGCACTCTACCACTGGGCTATATATACCCTATGACCCTTTTATTTTTGAAACAGGATCTCCCTGTACTGCCTATGCTGCCCTTGAACTTGCAATCCTCCCACCTTAGCCTCTCAAGTAGCTAGATTACAGGTGTGCAACACTGTACCCACTTGCTCAGATTAAGTTCTACATAATTAATTTCTTTTTCCTTCAGAATCAGATAGTAAGCTATAATTCTAACCACCCTGAGTTTTATTGGAAAATTCAAGAGCCATACAAAATCAAGTTGACAGACAATATTAAAATTTAGGCTATGTGGGTTACCCATCTCAAATGCAAGGATTTATTTCACTAATTTTATCAATAAGAAATTTTGCCTATACTAATAAAAAACACAAAGTTTAATAATTACTATTAGACATATTTATCTACTTCTCTTTATATGTCCTCATAAACATTTTATATGACTCTAATTACTTTCAACAGCTTTATTGAGATGTAATTTGTGTCCTATAAAATTTACCCTTTCTTTATCTATTTAGCAGTACTGAGGATAGAAGTCAGGAGTGCTTTATCCCTGAGCTACATCCTCAGTTGCTTTTTTTGTGTTAGTGGAAACTGGGGATTTAAGCCAGGGATACTTTACCACTAATCTACATGCCCAACCCTTTCTGATTTGATTTTGAGACAGGGTCTTGCTAAGTTGCTGAGGCTGGTCTCAAACCTGGCTTTTTTTTTTTTTTTTTTTTTTTTTTTTTTTTGAGAGAGAGAGAGAAAGACAATGAAAGATAAAGAATAAAAGAATTAATTTTTACTTATTTTTCTATCTGGCCTTCATTTCTCCAACATTTAGTTGTATATGAGGTGCTGGGGTTTGAACTTAGGTCCCTGAGCATGTCAGGCAAGCTTTAACATCTGAGCCACTGCTCCAGCTCCAAACCTGGCAATCTTCCTGCCTCAGCTTCCCATTGGGATGATAGGCATACACCACCACCACTGGCTTATTTTCACTTATTTAGAGACAGGGTCCCACTATGTTGTCCAGGGTGGACTCAAATTGTATACAAGTGATCCCTATCTCAGCTTCCTGAATAGCTAATATTGTTGACACTGGCCACTGATCCAGACTTACCCATTTTTAACGTACAATTCAATGGTTTGGGGGATTATATTTACAAAGTCACCATCACCAAAATTTAATTTTGCTTTATCTTTGTGAAATAATTTATAGTTACGTAAATATCACCACTAACTCTAGAACCCTGTCATCATCCTAGAAAGAAATTCATACTCATTAACTGTCACTGTCATTTCTTCCCAACACCTCCAGCCCTGTGCAACCACTAATCTATTTTCTGACTCTATGGATTTGTTGGGGATTTAACCCAGGGATGCCCTGCCACAAAGTTACACCCTCAATCCTCTTTTTATTTGGAGACAGGATTTTTGCCTAAATTGGCCAGGCTGGCCTACAACTTGGAATCCTCCAGCCTCACCCTTCAGAATCCATGGGATTATAGACGTGATTTGTCTATGCTTGACATTTTTTTTTCCTTAGGGACAGTGAGAGAGACAGAAAGAGAGAATCAAATTTATTAGTTTTTCATTTGATCTTTGTTGCTCTTACACTTCGTTATGTACATGGTGTGTTGGGGTTCGGACCCATGTCCTTGCGCATGCCAAGGCAAGCACTGTAACCACTGAGCCACCACTCCAGCCCCTATTTTTGACATTTTTAATAAATGGAATCATACAATATGTGTTCTTTGTGGCTGGCTACTTTCTCTTAAAATAATGTTTTCAAGGTTTGTCTGTTGTAGCATGCATCAGAACTTCATTCCTTGCTATTGCCTAAATAATATTCTATTGTATAGCTATACCACAAGCAGCTTATCCATTTATCAGTTGATGGATATGTGAGCTGTTCCCACTTTTTGGCTGATAGGAATAATGATGCCATAAATACTAACAACAAATCTTTGTGTAGACATATGTTTCAATTTCTCTTGGGAGATACCTAGACATGAAATTACTGTGTCAGATCTGATCACTATTAATACTCTTTTTCTGAGGCACCAGGGATTCCCAAGGCCTTATATATACTAGGCAAGTGCTCTACCACTTAACAACATCCCCAACCCTTTATTAATTTTAATTTTGGGACAGGGTCTCCACACTGACCTCCAATTTGTGATCCTCCTTCCTCATCCTCCCAAGTAGCTAGGATTACAGGCATGTGCCTCTTTGAAAGGCACTCATGTGAATAACAGAATTATGTGTGTTTGGTATATGTTGGGAATCAGATCCAGGACCTTGTGTATGCTAGTCAAGCACTCTACCACTAAGGTATACCTCCAGCCCCCGATAACAATTTTTTTTTCCTACTACAAAGGGTTTTTGAAACAGCTATGAATCTGACTTTTCATTTAAAATGCAAAACCAAAATTCATTTTTGGTATAATAAGGCCAATTTGCACAAGGCTTGCTATCAACAGAATTGGATTGTATCTCCAATGTCAGGTCAAATAGAAATTCCCTTTAGTGTAAATCATTAAGCTACAATGGAGTCTGTACTACTCTAATCAATATATTAGATTAAATTCTGTTTTTAAGTAAGACATCTGTATCCAAATCCTTACGGCTGACAGTCACTTAAGAGATATGTAGCTAGTGGAGGAAGGCTTACACACAACAAGGAGCAAAAAAAAACAAGAACTTAAAATATTAGGTGGATGGGGTGGTGCATGGCGGTTATCCCAGATACTTTGGAGGCTGGGGTGGGATGATTGAACATTCCAGGCCAGCCTGGGCAATTCAGTGAGACTCTGCCTCAAAATAAGAAAATTGAAAAAGAAAAGATGAAGAAAAAGAGGACGAGGAGGCGGAAGAGGAGAAGGAAAAGAAAGAAAAATATTTAAATATTCGATATCCTAATTAAACACTCATTTTTTTCTTGGGTTTGAGAAAAAAGGGTGAATATTAACCGATCTCTTTCATAAAAGCATATTTCAGAAATTGGAGGCCAAATAAACTTCTGGTCATATTTATTTATTTATTTGTTCTGGCAATAAATACACTCTAGTTGCAAATGTATTCAGACAGCAAACTTGGAACAGATAATTAAGAGCTGGTAATGGAACTTGGGAAACACATCTTCATGTAAAGAGAAGTCAAAACATCTTGCAACAGAAATTAGGCATCCTCAGGGGGAGAGAGCTACCAAACGTCCTGCCAATCACACCACTACAGAACGCCACCGGTCACCTCCAAAAAATGCATTCGTTTTAGCCAACTGCTCTTTCCTCCCGCCAAAGCTACTCCCAGATGAGCCCATCGAGGGATTTGTGACTTCTCCCTCTCGATCCCCTCCCCGCCATCCACCTGCTCGGAGGTGTAAAGGAGACAAGAAATGGTTAACAGTGACCGGCGGCAGCACGGGAAACGAGCATCCCTGACAACCCGCGGCTGAGTAAGCCAGAGCTGTTTGTTCGCGAGCGGGTTCCGCCGGGAGGCGGCCGGCGAGCCCCGCGGTGGTCTCCGAAGGCGCATTTGAGCCTGGGGCCGAGCAGCATCTTTTCTCCCCCACCCCCGAGGCTCGGGTGGAAACGGTCGGCTCACGGCAGACCCTCGGGAACAACCTCACGCCCCCGGGCACCCGCCCTCCCGAAACCGGCTCTGACGTGGGGGCTTCCCCACCGCCGCCCCGGCCCGCCCCGACGCCCCCGCCCGGGCTGCGGACCCGGAGCAGAAATGGCCCTTCCGCCCCCTCCCCTCACCTGGCTCCGTCCCACCTGAGGGCGAGAGCCGAGAGGACCCGAAACCGGCAGGGAGCGCTGACCTTGTTCTACTGACAGCGGCGCGGCACATCCTGCTGCTTCCCGGAAAGCGGCCCGAAGGACATTTTTCCCCCTGGAGGAAGGAAACGGGAGGGCGCCGGCCGGGCGGCGGCGGTGGTCCGGGCGGGCTGTGCAGCCTCTAGCGGGGACGGTCCGAGGACTACATCTCCCAGGCTGCTCTGGGCCGCCCTGCGTCGTGACCCCGGCGCGCACGGAGGCGGCGACTCTTACCTCACAGAGGTAGCTCCTCCGCCGGCAGCAACTCGGCGCCCGCGGTCCATGGACCGGAACCCCGGGCCGACGGGCAGGAACCCGGGCCGCGATCGCCGCCTCCCCGCCCCAGGCTCCTCCTCCTCGCTCCCCACCACCTCCTCCCGACGCCCGCTGGCCGCGCGCCGCTGCCGCCGGCCTCGCGGAGCCGCCCCGGGAGGCTGGGTGGCGGGTCCGCGGCTGCCGCGGGACTGAGGCCTACTCCGCCGCCTCTCAGTGCTATTGTCCCCGGGCCGGGCCCCGACCGAGGTCCCTGGGGAGCGCGGAAGATGCCGGACCAAGCCTTACAGCAGATACTGGACAGGTACGGGCTGCTGGAGGGGCGGGGAGGGTGGGGGCCGCGACCCCCACTCTGACCCTGCCGGCTGCCGGCCTCGAGGGCCTGGGTGAGCGGAGCCCGGCGTGCGGGGAAGAGTTCCAAGGCCGGGGGTGGTGCCGTGAGAGGCGCAGGAAGTTTGGAGTCTGGACTCGGGGGAGGCCAGAACTAGAGGCCTGGGTGATAGACGTAGAAACTTAGTTAAGGAGTGGCGTCTGGTCTTGTTGGAACGCCGTTTTGAAACGACAGATGCTGGTGTAAACCCATAGAATGAGTTTTTCTTAAACCACCCCCAGCTGTATTGTAAAGTGTTTGTTAGCGGTCACTGGGAAGAAGAACTAGATTATGGTTCTGGAGAATGACCCCCTAATGATCGTGTGCCTCTTTCCAAAAACAAACAACAAAGAGCAGTCTTTTGGAAAGCCTCATAGGCTGATCTCACCCCGCCCCACCCCATACTAAGGTCAGAGTATCCGCAAGGGAGTCTTAACAGTCATACCAGAGTAGAGGTTATGGAAAACAGCCACATGAGCCCAGCGCCGAACACTTCACACCCTTGACGATCCTTGAGTTCACTGAGAAAGTTTCAGCTTTTACTGAGGCCAGTGCCCCATACCTGGGGGGCTCCAATAGGCAGAAACTCTTCGTTGAAGCCGGCTGCACCGCCCTCTGGTGTACAGATTCTCGTTGGTGGTTTCTACCATGAGTTTTTGGAAACTCTCAATCCACTTTTTCCCCCCGGGTCTTGATTCTTCATTTTCAAGCCAATTCATAATGTTTGTGTTCGCTAATAAAGCTCAGTGGCCACCCTATTCAGCAGGTAATAACAGCATTTTGTTTTGAGTAAAGGACCAACGGTAGGGTGTTGAATGAAGGACCTACCTTAATTCAGAGTATACACAGTTAAACGTTGTTTGGGTGTGCCACACCCAGAACACAAATCAAGAGTACTGCACCTTCCACAGTGACAGGCATTTCCTTTGGAGCTTAGAATTTTGAGACATCTAAGTTACTTAGAAATCATGTCACTGATTTTTTTCAATGGGATGACTGGTGATTTTTCCAGCCCTTGTTTCAGGTCAACATTCCCACAGTTGCTCTGTGTACTACTTTTGTATATTTGTACTTTATAAGCTCCTGGAAGACAAAACTTATGTTTTGTTATTGTAAATCTTAAAACAGCCTGGTATTCAGCAGGTAATCAGGAAGTTTTTGTTTTATGAACTTAACATGTCAGTTTTCCCAGTTGTTAGGGATCTGATCATTTACCAAAGTTCCCTTCATTGTAATTTAGCATACTGGCAATTGTAGCAGGCTAATATATGCTCAGAGGCCACCTGTCTCAGCCAGTTCCAATCAAATGACACCCTTAGGGTGCAGGATATTTGGTAATGTTTTTCCCCCTCCAGGAACCTTTCACTTTCACTTTTATGTGGTAACTTTTAGAAAAATTCTTATATTCAAAAGCTTTTCGTACAGTTTTTAAAGATTTCTATAAAAGTAAAAAGACAAGGAGTGCTAGTGAAGCATTTTAAACTTAACAGTAACTTGGAAATTCTGGCTGCCATTTACTGAAGCAGGTAGCTAACACTCTGACATTTTTCCCTTTTTGGCATACCTTAAGGTAGTTGTTTGTTTTGTTTTGCTTTTTTGCACTGCTGGTGATTGAACACAAGGACTCCCACATACTAGCCAAGCACTCTACCAACAAGCTACATCCCCAGTCCTAAAGGTAGATTCTTAGCATGGCTTTCGAAGACGTTGATGGCCTCGGCAGTAGTTTGCAACCTAATTCCACATTAGAATCACCTCAGGAGCATTAAAGTATGGATCAGTGGTTGGACCCTGTCCCAAGACCAATGAGATCACAAATTTCTGGCCTGGGCATCTGTATTTTCAAAATCCTTCTGGATATTTCTGATATGTGTGAAAACAATTGTCCTAAACCCTGAGGGATTATTTCACAATAAGAGATAGTATTTAAAGGAACTAGCTTGGGCTTTAGAGATGGAAATCTTGAAATTAATTTTGCCTCTTGTTGTTTTAATAGATTGGATTTTGTATTCTGAGGCTTTGTAGCCTAATTTATAAAATGTGAATGTGCTTCCCCCACAGGGTTGTATTAAAGAAGAACATTCATTCTTATAAAACACTATTCATGAGGCTGGAGCAGTGGCAAGTGCCCGGCATGTGCAAGGACACGGGTTCAAACCCCAGCGTCCACGTACACAACCAAGTGTTGGAGCAACGAAAGCCATGTGAAAAACTAAATAAAAATTGATTCTCTCTCTCTCTCTCTCTCTCACTCACTGTCACTGTCCTCTTTTTAAAAACAAACAAACAAACACTATTGACATGTTAAGCAGGCAGAAAATACTAGTGTAACCAGTGTGGCGATTTTCCCCCCATCTCCTTCATATTTACTATCATCTTTGTCTGCACTGGCTCTACATACAAATCGAACACAAAGATATTAAACATACTTCATTTGAGGAATACTGATAGGCCCAACAGACCAAAATATGTTAGCCTATTTAGGGCCCAAAATTCTTTTTATGAATTTAGCTTCTCCCCATTATCTTGAAATGGTTATTTATTTATTTTTTAAAGACAGAGTTTTATTTATTTCTTCATCTGGTTTTTGTTTTTCCAACACTAAGTTGTGTATGTGGTGCTGGACTTTGAACCTGGGTGCTTGCACATGCCAGGCAACTGCTCCACTGATGAGCCACCTCTCTAGGTCTTTTTTTTTTTTTTTTTTTAAAGAGAGGGACAGTGAGAGAGACAGAGAAAGAGAGAAACAACTTTATTTAGTTTTTCACATGACCCTAGTTGCTCCAACACTTAGTTGTGTACGTGGTGCTGGGATTTGAACGCGGGTCCTCGTGCTTGTCAGGCAAGCATCGAAACCACTGAGCCACCGATCTAGCCTACCTCTCTAGGTCTTAAGTGTTAATTTTAAAAAAAAATTTATTAAAGAGGTGAGTTATATATTCATAAATGCATATAAAGTAACAATATGATGTGCATTTGTTCTTAAATCAGAATTACTCCCACATCGCCCATACCCCAGTCTCTTGATTGTTTTTTTATAAGCGTTAATTTTTGAGGGACAGAATTTAGTCAGATACTTCTCTGTTCATTTATTTACTTATTTTCGTATCAGAGATATTACCCACTAAACCACATCCCCAGCCTTTTTTTTTTTTTTTGAGACAGGGTCTCACTAAGTTCTTTAGGACCTCACTAAGTTACTGAGACTGGCCTTGAACTTGTGATCCTCCTGTCTCAGCCTTCTGAGCTGCTGGGATTACAAGTATGTGCTGCCACATCCAGGTGCTTCTTCTTTTTAAAGAGAGTGAGTGGGGGAGAGAGAGAGAGAATCAATTTTTTTAGTTTTTTATCTGATTTTAGTTTTTGTTGCTCTGACACTTAGTTGTGTATGTGGTGCTGGGGTTTGAACCCTGGTCCTCGCGTATGTCATTCAAGTGCTGTAACTGCTGAGCCACCACTCCAGCCCCCGGCTTCTTATTTTTTGAGACAGGGTCTCACTAAGTTGCCTAGGCTGGCCTTGAACTTGGGATCCTCCTGTCTCAGCCTCCCAGTGCTAATTTTTGATCTTTGAAATGGTCACTTTTCTAGCCCACCAGCTATAAAAACCGAAGTGTTTTTTTCTCTTTTTTTTTCTTTCTTCTTTCCAAATCCACTTACTTATCAAACATTATAAATTATTGTAGGTAAACAATAGTTTGAGAATAGTTGGAGGGGTTGGGTGATTCTTTTAGAATCATGAATGATTTGGGTTACAAATACTGCCCTGAAAATATAAAATTATAACCACTCATAAACTTAAACCCTTTGTATCAGTCCCTCTGAACCTTGGTCAGCTGAAGCATATTACATATTGCTTTATTGCCACCTGTGTTCTCATTTTTCTCTCTTTTTTTTTAAAGAGAGAAACAATTTTTATTTAGTTTTTTATGTGGCTTTCGTTGCTCTGAGACTTCGCTGTGTATGTGGGTGCTGGGGTTTGAACCCGTGTACTCATGCACGGCAGGCAAGCGAGGTAACCACCACTCTAGCCCTCATTTGTCTCTTAAATTTCTCCATGATTATAGGTATAGAGATAAGGGGCTGGAGCAGCAGCTCAGCAGTTCTGGCGCTTGCCTGGCATGTGCAAGGACGCAGGTTCAGATCCCCAGCACTATGTACGCAACAAAGTGTTGCAGAAATGAAGGCCACATGAAAAACTAAATAAAATTTGGTTTTTTTTTCCTCTCTCTCTCACTATCCTTCTCTCTTTATTTTAAAAAAAAAAAAAAAAGGTATAGAGACAAATAAACTGTAGGAATGGTTCTCAGATTTGAAGCCTGGGCCTGCATAGAGATACTTCTGGAAGCTGGACTTTTGCTTCCCTCACCTCACAGTAAGCCCTCAGGAATTTATTGAGGTGGTTTTACATCGCTTACTGCATTTAGCAAATGCACAAGGAATGTAGACAGTGTCCCTAGAATAGTCAGGAGAAAAAGCAGGGAGTACAGACTACTCCCCCTATAATGGTAAAGTGAATTGGAATCCGCACTCTGTGAGCATATTATTTTCCACAGATGTAAATCTGTTTAGAGACCAGGAATGCTACAGTCTCATAGACACATGCTATATCTTGTTCTGCTTTATATAAGTAACTTAGTTTCCACTAAAATAACTTCACATTGTCTTTGTTAGGGGACATCTTTTTTCTCAATCATTTCACTAACCCATTTTGACAAAATCAGATCAATGCCTGGAACTGAAAACCATTAGTTACAGTTACTTCCATCTACATGAATAAAAAGTAGAAACATTACAGATAAAATCCCCATTAACCATTATCCTTAGTTCCATATCTTCTCATTTGATTTATATTCTTCTAGCCTTCTTTGTTTAATGCTTTTTTTATATAAAAATGTATTAACATGTGCTTTTTTTCTTTAATCCATTCCCCTCTTAAGACATTTAAGTTCTCGTTTCCTCTTCATCATCTCTTTGTATAATTTTGACTTACATTCCCTCTTCTTGTCCTTAGCAATACTAAAAGTACACTAAAAGTCACCAATAATTTCTTAATCCACATGGTAATGATTTTTTTCTTGGTTCTCACATTCTTGACATGTATGCAGTAGAGATGAAGCTGATGACATCTCCTCCTCCGCCCACCCCCATCTTGCATATTGAACCCAGGGGCACTCTAATACTGAACTACATCCCCAGACCTATATATTTATTTATTTATTTTGGTACCAGAGATTGAACCCAGGGGTAATGAACCACTGAGCCACATCCCCAGCTCTTTTTATTTATTTATTTTATTTTTTAGAGACAGGATCTTACTAAGTTTCAGAGACTGGCTTTGAACTTGTGATTCTCCTTCTTCAGCCTCCCAGGTTGCTGGGTTTACAGGAGTGCTTTATCATCCTTGGCTTCCTTTTTTTTTTTTCTTTTTTCTTTTTGTTTAAGTACTAGGGATTGAACCTAGGGGTGCTTTACCACTGAACCACACACCCACCCTTTTTTTTTTTTTTTTTTTTAAGAGAGAAGGTCAGTGAGCAAGAGAGACAGACAGAGAATCCATTTTTATTGAGTTTTTCACATGACCTTCATTGCTCAGACACTTAATTGTATACATGGGTGCTGGGGTTCGAACCCGCGTACTTGCACATGCCGGGCAAGCACCGTAACCACTGAGCCACCGCTCCAGCCCCCTTGGCTTCCATTTGCTTCTTGAAATGGTTTTATTATATATACCATTCTGTTTCTACCTTTTGCTTGCCTTTTTCCTTGTGTCTCACCTTTTCTTCCTTTAAGTATGGCTTAATTCTCAGCATTTATCATTCTGAATAGGTGTGCTATCTTGTTTCCACCTCTATTTGAGCAGATTCACAGATCTGTATCTTTATTTCTGATGGCTTTCTTTCATTCTACTCAGTTTCTCATTTCTAGCTGCTCAATGTTATTTCCATTTGTGTATGATACAGTATTACCAATTAGACTAAATCGATAATTTTCCCAACTTTTATTTATCTTGTCAAAAAAACATTTTTTTAAGAGAGAAGGTCAATGAGAGAAAGAGCGACAGAGAATCAATTTTTATTGAGTTTTTCACATGGCTTTTGTTGTTCTGACGCTTAGTTGTATACGTGGGTGCTGGGGTTTGAACTCGTGTACTCACGCATGCTGGGGAAGTGCTGTAACCACCAAGCCACTGCTATAGCCCCTCAAAAAAAATTTTTAAGAGAGAGATAGGGACAGTGAGAGAAAGAGAGAATCAATTTTATTTAGTTCTTCATGTGGCTTCTGTTGCTCCTACACTTATTGTGTATGTGGTGCTAGGGTTTGAACCTGCGTACTTGTGCATGCTAGGCAAGTGCCGTAACTGCTGAGACACCAATCCAGCCCTATCTTCTCAATTTTTGATGTTTGATATGGCCATTCTAAATCTTTCTTGCTTTCTTTCTTTCCAGATTTACTCACTTATAAAATAGTATAGATTTTTTTTTCTCTGACACCAGTGTTTTACTTTGTCCACTTTAGGCAAGACATGATTATAATCATGTCATTTCCATACTCAGAAGCCTGCAGTTTCTGTCACCTATAAGGACAGAAATCTAAACTTTCAAGAGCCTAATATGCCCCTGCATTTTCATTGTTCCATGAATTTATCATGATTTTTCATTTTTTCTTTAGATGCCTTCCTCCCTCTTAATACTTAGCCATCTCTTAACCATCTTTAGAATTCAGCCCAAATCATCATTTTGATGTCTCCTACAGCTTCCCCATAGTTTGTAATTTGTGTGTCCATAGAACCATTATTACATCTATTGTTACAGTATGTCCCACTTTATATATATATATATATATATTTTTTTTTTTTAAAGTTCTAGGAATTGAACCCAGAGTCTTGTGCATGCTAGGTAAGTACTATACCACTGAACCACATCCCCAGCCCTTACTATAAAATTTTTAATACACCTATCACATGTCTTCAAGTTTTCCACACATACATAGCCTCTACCATGTCCACCACATGTGTTCAACTGGAAGTTCATTCAGAACAGAAATTGTCTATATTTTCTATCCTACTTTACCACACAGGCCTAGTAAATAGGAGACATTCTTTTGAATCATAGTGCTTTTTGTTTTGTTTTTGCTTCTATCTCCCCACACCCATTTCCCTCTTTTTATTTCCTTCACAATACTGGGTATTGAACCCAGGAGCATTCTGCCTCTGAGTTATATCCCTAGCCATTTTTAAAAATATTGTTTTTAGACAGAGTCTTTCTAGGTTGCCCAGGCTGGCCTTAAACTTGCACTCCTGCCCCAGTCTATTGAGTCCTAGGATTGAGAGGGTGATACCACACTAGTTCTTCTCATTCTTTATGACATTAGCAGTGCTTAGAATAATCCTGCAGAAGTACTTAATTTGCTCAAAAACTTGTGTAATTTCTTATTGATTCATTAAGTTCAAATTCTTTAGCCTGATATTTAGGACCTCCATAATCTCATCATTATTCACATTTATTGTGCTTTGTGTTATGTTTAAGATATATAGCTAGGTATCTCTCAGCAACTTTGGAGGGTGAGGCAGGAAGATTGCAAGTTCAAGGCTAGCTTAAGTAATTTAGCAAGACCCTGTCTCAAAGCAAAAAATAAAAAGGACTGGGAAAGCTTGGTGATAAATTGCCCCTAGGGCTGGAGCGGTGGCTCGGCGGTTACAGCACTTGCCCGGCATGTGCAAGTACACGGGTTCAAACCCCAGCACCACGTACACGACTAAGTGTCAAAGCAATGAAAGCCACATGAAAAACTCAATAAAAATTGATAAATTGCCCCTAGATTCTATTCCTATTACAAAAAAAAAAAAATGAGTACATGGTTAGCACCAGGTACTTATTTTTTATATATATACAGGATTGAACCCGGGAGCACTTAATCTCTGAGCCAAATCCCTAGCCCTTTCTAATTTTTACATTGGGACAGGGTCTCACTGAGTTGCTTAGGGTTCACTGAGTTGCAGAGGCTGGCTTTGCACTTGTGATCCTCTTGCCTCAGCCTCCTGAGTCACTAAGATTACAGGCGTGTGCCACCACATCAGCACCAGCTACTTTTATAATAATGCCTTTCTTTCTTTTTTGAATAAGTACTTATAAGTCTTTTGCCCAGACCAAACTGCCTTGCTCACTTCCCCCAAACACGTGATGTTCTTTTTGACGTCTTATTTCAGAAGTTCTATGCATTCTTCTTATTAACAGAGTTTTTCTGACCACTTCAGCCTGAAATACTTTTCCCTCCTCTCCAAGCTTATGTAGCAGTTCCTCGGCAATGCCTTCTGACTCCACCTGCCACAGTTCACATAGAGTTGATAATATTTATATGGCACATTGCAGTAAACTAGAAGGAATTTGGATCTGGAGGAAGCTCCATATGGCTGCTTAACAGTACCCTTGCAAAAATGAAACACATTTCTTGTACTGGCTGTAATGGTCTAAATTTTCTCAAAATATGCCTATGGCAGCATGGCGCAATTTTTCAAAAGCATGGTGTATTGGAGACCTAGGGTTGCATCCATGTCTCCCTGCTTACTGTGTGGCCTTGAACAGACCACGTAACCTTTTTAGGCTTTTGCTTCTTTAAGATAGAAATAATTGTGCTTTCAGAGTTTGAAGATCAGAAATGAATATACACACAATAAATGATTGCTTCAGGATGTATTTTCCTTCAGCAGTCTGCAATTTAAGCATCCCTGGGTTCAATCCCTAATGCCCACTCCCCCCACCCAAAAAAAAGAAAAACTGCTTGAGAATTATCTGGCACATGAGTGTGGTAGTGCATGCCTGTAATTCCAGTGACTCAGGAGGCTGAGACA